>JBBJLR010027913.1:0-12766 GCA_037577145.1 Brachypetersius gabonensis
CAGAGGTGCCTTGGGAATCGAACCTGGACTTTCTGATCACAGGGCGAATGCCTTAACCACTAGGCCACCAGCTGCCCCATAAGTACATAACTCCGTGTGGAGTTATGTATGATAAGTACACATGTGTTCATTCATAGTTTTGATGCCTTCAGTGAGAATCTACAATGTAAATAGTGGAAATAAAGAAAACACAGTGAATGAGAAGATGTGTCCAAACTTTTGGCCTGTACTGTATGTACATAGGGGTGGGCAATATACCGTTAGACTCCATTAACCGGTAGAAATTTGTCAGCCGATAGAGATTTTGGTCTATCGTCTTAATTGCGGTTGAGATCACGTGACGTTGATATTGTAATTTCCAGACTATAAGGCACACCTGAATACCAGCTAAATTTGGGAGAAATTACAGATTGTTCCATATATAAACTGCACCCAACTATAAGCCGCAGGTGTTTTAATGTTTAATTACCGTATATTAGGGTTCCTGCTACCACAGAGGATATTGTCGGGACAGAGATGACTATTTGGGAAGGCAAAGCATCCCATTTATTAACATTTGAGAAACACAATATATCTTTCAATCAATCAATCAAACTTTCACATCTTTATCGTTTACTGCGTCAAAATAACCAGTCTACTGTCCCAGAAAAGTCAGTCATTAGTCCTTGTGTCTCTCTTACTGCATTTGGGCTCACTTGGTTTGTTTTGCTCTCAAAACCTGCCGTGTACTATCTGTCTCACTTGTGCGCTTCCTTGATAGCGCGCCCCTGGTGGGTTAGATCACCAGGGGCGCGTGTGGGTTAGATCTGCTGGGCATTTGTCACAGTTCGAATCGGTGCTGGGGTAGATATGGGCTAATTTACTTTTAGACCAGTGGACTCTATGAACCTCTTTACACTGTAAGACCCCATGTCAAGCACAGATAGATGAGGTGTGTATTCTATTCAAGACTAACTGCCAGACCGAGGGGCTAATATTGGTGCCAAGGTCTTTGGACCAAACAGAATGCAGACATTTATGGCATTTATCAGACGCATTTATCCAAAGCGACTTTCATTTCCTAACTACAGGGGACAGTCTCCCTGGAGCAACTTAGGGTTAAGGGTCTTGCTCAGGGACCCAGTGGTGGTGCTGAAGGCAGGATTCGAACCTATGACCTCTTGGTCTGTAGGCAAGTATCCTACCCACTGAGCTACCTCAACTGGGGTTGGAGAGTCAAGTGCAAGAACAGTGGATTATAGAGCCGAGATTGCACCTTTAAGGTTAGGATCCATTTTAAGAATGGAATCAACTGGAGCAGAAGGAGAGATAGCAGGGAAGGTAGGAAAGTGGGTGCGAATAAAATCACGAACTTGTAGGTATCTGAAAATTAAGTGTCTCTTAACTGATCAAAAGAGGAAAAGACTCCTTTAATGTAAAATATGCTCTACAGAGGCAATCCAAAGTCCTTCCAGATCGCAAATGTTTTATCTGTAAGAGAGGGTGGAAATAACACCTGTTGCTCTATACCCACTTTCAATAGATGAAAACAGTAAGGACAAACATTAGACTTGTTTGTTCAATCTGAAACCTCAGTGAAAGCAAAGAAACAACTGCAACAAACATGTACAAGAAATAGGAATTATTATTCTTAACAATCAGGTTTACTTTTTATTGACGCGCGTATTGGAAGAAGGCGTGCATCGAGGACAATGTGAGTGCGTAAAAAAAAAAGAGAGAAGTAAACATGACCAGGAGAAACAGTCATTCTGACAGGAGTCTTACAAATTCTGGACAAATTTGGTGGCCTCCAAAGGGTAAAGAAGCCATTTCTTCTCCCCGTTAGGCAAAGTGATTCAGCTGATCAGCTACAATAGTCTTCTAGTGAGGTATTTTTCTGACCATGATCTGGAATTGTAGATTTTTGCTGACCAGCGTGGCTGATAGCGAGTCAAAGGACGACTTGAAGTCGGGCGTGAGGGCAGCTCAATGCTTGACTAGCAGCAGGCTAATCTCGGCCATGGTAATGCTACTAGCAGGAGAGGAATCTTTTTCTGCGGGTTTCGCCTTCGGACTTTGACATCCTTTCTGAGCAGATCGGACTACTAGCACCTATTAACTGACTATACAAATTTTATGCACAAAATACTGAGGTTTTATAAGTTAAATGAAAAGTTGTTTGTGGGAGCGAGCACAACACGTCAACACCGTACACCTCATACCGGAATTGTCACGCTGAAGCCCTGTCCGGACAGGGTGGAAAAGAAGGAGACACGAGTAGAGGATTCCATCTTAGGTAGTAGTTTTATTAGTGACCAAACAGAAAAATAAACAAGACTCGAGGCCGCATGAACACAGGTATGCTGGCATGGTTAACTATAGGGAGTGACTACTATATATACAGAGGAACCTTAACTAATGACCAATGGGGGAATAGATAACAATAAGGGACTCAGAGCAGGTGAGAGTGGAAAATGACTAGGTGATTAGTGTCAGGTGAGAGTACATGTCATAGGGTAGTCCATGGTCCGATGTTGACCCCTGGTGGTTGCTAGTGAGAACCGTAACAGTACCCCCCTACTATGGCGCAACTTTGGGGTGCCAAAAACGAAAATCCCAGCTCCTAATCCACGGAAGTGGGGGGAGGACCCGGTGAACACCCAGGAGCTGGAGGAACAGATAGGCTCCTCTGAGCTGCAAGTGTCCTACCCGGCGCAGAGGACCGGGCATCCAGTGTGCAGAACTAGAGCCAAGGAGGCAGGAGTTGGAATCAACAAGGCCGAAGTAGAGTCCGACTCTGGAGTTGAGATGGCTACCCTTGGAGTTTGGACGGTCAGTGCAAAGACGGGCCCTGGAGTCTGGACGGTCAGTGCAGAGACCGACCCTGGAGTGCAGGCAATGGAGTCTGGGAGCCCAGTGTGGCAACCGGCGAACAGTCAGAAGTCTGTGCGACAGGTACGGGAACTGAAAAGCAGTCAGGAGTCCAGTGCAGAAACTATTGATGGGTCGAGAGTTAGGTCGTCTGGTGCAGGAAACAGAGAGCAGTCATGAGTCGAGTCGACTGGTGCAGGAACCGGAGAGCAGTCATGAGTCAGATAGTCCGGTTCAGAGACCATCAACGGGTCAAGAGTCGTCCAATGCCGGAAACGGCAACTGGTCAGGAGCAGGGCCGCCCGGTGCGGAGACCGGCAGCTTTTCAGAAGTGGGGCCGCCCGGTGCAGAGACCGGCGGCCGGGCAGGAGCGGGGCCACCCGCTGTGGAGACTGGCGACTAGGCAGGAGCAGCGAAGTCGTCTGGACTGCGGCTATCGGCCAGATGGAGCGCGATGCGGCCGCTGGCTGGAAAGAGCTCGCTGCTGAATAGTCGGCTTGACTGGCTGAGGCGGTTGTAAAGACGGCTTGACAGGCTGGTGGAGCGGCCGGACTGGGTGAAACAGCTGTCAGGTCTGAGGAGAAGAGAGTTACACGAGCTGTGGTCAGCCAAGATGCAATCAGAGCCGGTCTGGTTGAGGATGGTGAAGAGCGGAGGTCTGAAGTGGTTGTTGTGGAAGTAGAGCTTGACCTATTGGATTGTCCTCGTTTTTTCTTCCTTCTCCGGGTTCTATGCTTCTTTTTTTGGAACGGACACATCCACAAGAAGTCTTTTAGGTGGCTTCCGCTGGAACCACCGACAGGTAGACTCGCAAGGATCCCATGTAGGTCGAAAGTTTCCACCTAGTCCAGGTCGTCCTCGTCTGTACTGCCATAGTCCAGGTATAGAGGAGGCTCACCAGGATCCTGGACATCTGGTTCCGGAGTCACCTGGACCCGAACTGCCACTGAGGTAGGTGCAAGACAGTGGGTGGAGAAACCTATTTTGTCTTGGTGATGCCAGCATTCTGTCACGCTGAAGCCCCCGAGGTTGAAGATCTTTGTGATCACTAGTGCTAGCTGGTCAGTGCAGGCTCTCTAAACCCGACTTGGAATGCCATCTGGTCCTGTCACCTTCCTGGTGTTCACTCTCCTGACAGCTGTCCTCACTGCGTACTCTGAGAGCGTCCCTTTTCCCCATCTGTTTACAGTGGTGTTATTAACTGCAGCTTCAAAGTGAGCATAAAACATGTTCAGCTCGTCAGCCAGTGAAGCATTAGCGTTCATCTTTGTAGAGGGCGGTTTGAAGTCCATCATTGTCTGCAGTCCCTGCCAGAGGGTCCTGGTGTCACACTGTTGCAGCTGTGACTCGTTTCCTCCTGAATCTCTGCTTTGCCTCCTTCACCTCTCTGCTCATGGTGTAAGATGCAGCTTTGTATTGGTCCACGTTACCTGAGGCTAGCCCTGCTTTACAGGCGGCAGAGCAGCGCAGATGTTTTTTATGGTCTCTGGTGGGGAAACGCCTTGATGTAGTTTGATGGACAGTATCTCCTGCAAGTTCCCTGATAAACCCCACAACCGCTTCCATAGACAGAAAAGGAGATTCAAAGAATAAAATCTTATTCGTTAACATGCATTGTTAAGAATGTTTGTGTTGTATTGATGGATGGTGAACTAACTTTCTTGTAAAATAATTTTGAAATAACTTTTGAAATAACTTTTGAATAACTGTTTGTTTCCGTACTTTTGCCCTATAGAGGTCAGGAGACTGTGCGTGTTTGGAAAATTGGTTGTGGTTTGATCAAGTGTGTGGACATATTAAATAATAAATAAATAATACCCTCTCTTAGGCTGTCCATTCTGAATGAGGACCCTGTCTCACTGAGTCACCTGCAGGTGGCCTGTAAAATCTGTGGACACAGAGCTTTCTGTTTCACTCCCTCAAACAACCAACCAGCATGAACTCTAAAACTCTACATATATCTCTCTGTGTCTGTGTCTCTATCTCTTTCTCTCTCTCTCTCTCTCTCTCTCACCCTCCCTAACATACACACACACACACACACACACACACACACTTCCTCTTTCCATCTGTTTTTTCTCTTAACATGGAGGGATCTGGGACAAGAGCAGCAAGTCTGAGGGTTTTTCTTTTACATTTTGTTTTCTTATTGGTCCCATTGCGCTGGTTGGAAAATAACTGGTGCATTGTTGTTCTGATTTCATAACCTCCACAAAACTCACCAGAGGTTTGCCTTTTGATTGATTTATCCTACACTGGCCACAGCTGGCTCCCTCTCTTTCTCACTTCAGAGCTCTATAAAAATCGGTTTAGATGTTGACTCATTTCTGACCTCTGGTTTTTGAAATAGAAGAGACTGAGCGCTACCTTTCAGCCTAACAATTTCATCTGCTGTGGTCAACAGGCACGTATGTCCCCAAATGCAGACCAGCTTCCACGAGGTTTTAATATTATTTTGCAGCAAAGGCCAGCAAAATCTAATATTAAAAATAAAAAATGTAGTCTAAATCAGTCAGGACTTTACCTAAAAAGCTTTTCTTATCCTTTTTTTTGATGCTTTTGTTGGAGGTAGAAATGCTTTATGCACTAGGCAAGGCACATCTTCAACTCGAGCAAAATAATGATGTTTTGAAGTTCTGTCCATTCTCCACAAATTGGTTGCCTCTCAGGGTAGCCCTAAATCCTTCTGTGGCTGAAATTAGAGTACACTGTGGGAAGAATAACACACACACTTTCTCTCCTGTCTCTGACAGAGTCCACAGCATACATTCCCCAGGCGATCTTTACCGTTGAGGAAGACATTGGAGAGCTGCTGGTTCCAGTACGTAGGACAGGAGACGTCAGTGAAGAGATGATTGTGCTCTGCTACACACTGCAAGGTATAACCAGAGCTACATTTGTTGTAGAGAACCAAAGCCATGTAAACGGCCTGCCTTTGTAATCAAGAACTAAGCTGACACACAGAGACTAAATGACGGGTATTGATTTATAATGGTCTCTTAATGGCAGCTATTAATAAAATTTTAGCAATTATAGGCGGCATTTAATGAGTTAAAATAAAGATATTTAGTTCTCTTGTCACGTCTGTGGCTGAGGGAAGTGAGGCGAGGCGGAATTTGCAGGTTCAAGGTTCCAAAGACACAGACTCTACACATAAACAAAACAAAAGGCACAAGGGATCTGAATCAGACTTCAGTAACTTCACTCGTTCATCTCATTTCTCCTATTCTCTTTCTCTCTTCTTCCACAACTGCAGGTTCAGCTAAAGGCACTGTCCAGAGTAGTGTTCTCTCTTACTCAGACTACATCTCCCGACCCGAGGAGCAGGCCAGCATGCTGCGCTTTGATAAGGAGGAGGCTGAGAAGTTTTGCCGCATCGTCATCATAGACGACTCACTGTATGAGGAGGAGGAGAGCTTTAACGTGTCCCTCAGCCTGGTGCGGGGTGGCCGCCTGGACTCCGAGTACCATAGCACACTTATCAGCATCCTGCCAGACCAAGATGATGGTAAGAGGAGCTGTGGATGAATATGGAACGTTTCTGTTTCACCAAAAATAATGCTTTGAATTTTCACATGAGTCAACATATGTTAGGGTTGTGTTTTATCAGTTTTGTTTTCCAGGTTATTTGCAGTGGTTTTGAAATAGTATGTTATTCATATAGAAATTATGCATTGCTCAACAAACAACATAAAGACACGATACTTAACAAACAAATAAACTTCAAGTTTAACTTGGATTTACTACTATGGCTAATTAAAGTCACTGGTTCTCAGTGAAGCTATGTTTCCATATTTGTACTGAGTAGAATTGGAACAACTCCAACAATATTTACATTCTTCAAGATTTTTTATTTCAGAAAAGTGATCATATGGGCCCATTGTTGTCATTAACTATTAATAATAAGAATATTATATACTTCAGACATTTCTGGGATAGGGAGGTAATTGTATTGGGGTGATAGACACACCTCCTTTTGTGTTTTCCATGTAATTGTCTGATTGTGTTCAGGTGTGCCTTATATTGGGGCCAATACCAAAAGACAACCTTTTTCAATGTGGCGTCAATTTCAACATTCTGTGGGTATAAAAAGCTGGTATTGTCAGTAAGTCATTCCAACTTCATCATTCAAAAAGCCATGAACACACGACGTCACTTAACGGACGAGCAGCGCCACCTGGCCATGGCGCGCCTTCGGGTCGGTGGCAGGCAGTCAGATGTTGCTCATGAACTTTCTGTTCATGAGTGATAATGCTCCACCACATCGTGGCAGAAGTGTCACAGCTCCACTTCAGTAAGTGGGAGTGCCTCATATGGTTTGGCCATCACTGTCCCCTGACCTGAACCCCATAGAGCACGTCTGGGACCAGTTGAAGCAGAGACTGGATGATGGTACCCCACCCCCACGTGACCTGGCAGAACTGCGTGTAGCACTTGTGGAAGAGTTGAACACATTCCCTCAGAACAACATCATGAGGCTCGTGAGGGGCAGGAGACGCCGCTGTCAAGCTGCCATTGCGGCAAATGGTGGAAACACCCGCTACTGACATTGTCCATTTTTCTTATTTGGGGCTGTCCTTGTTATTGTTATATATTTATATTAAACTAATGAAAATGGTGTTTCTTCTCATACATTATTAGTAATATCAAAGGGAACTTTTACATTAAGATTTTTTCATTAAGATTCAGAGCAAATAGGACAAGCACTCATGTAAATATCAATATCCCTAACTTGTTGTGAGTAGTGGATACAGCACCTTTTCAGAGCCCAAGGACACTTTACAATGCATGTAGCAAAGATAAGGTAATACAAACGGATATTAAAGGAAAACAGTAATCAAGTAGAGAAACATTAGGTCAACAAATAAAGTCAAATATAACAAACGGGAAAATACAAAACAAAACCGACATAAAAGCAGAGGACAAGTGGATAAAACAAAGCAGTTAGTTTATCAAATCAGAGGTGTAGCATTCAGAAAACAAGTGAGTTTTGAGTAAAGATTTAAATTCTGAGATATTGTTAATAGAACGGAGTGAGATTGGTAGAGAGTTCCAAAGTTTAGGCGCAATAACACTAAATAATCTGCCCCCTATTGAGGAGAGGCGGAACTGCGGGACAGTGAGAAGACCAGACTCAGAAGAACGTAGTGAGCGGGTCGGGATGTAGGGGATGAGCAGATTGAGCAGAGATAAGAGGGAGCTAAAGCCATTTAAAGATTTGAAAGCAAGGAGGAGAATTTTGAACTTATACGGTAGGCAACTGGGAGCCAATGGAGATCATACAAGATTGGGGTTATATGAGCAGAACGTCGGCGTGGAGGGTCTCAGTGGGTAGGATACTTGCCTCCGGACTATGAGGTCATGGGTTCGAATCCTACCTTCAGCACCATCACTGGGTCTCTAAGCAAGACCCTTAACCCTAAATTGCTCCAGGGAGAGACTGCTCCCTGTAGGTAGAGAATGGAAGTCGCTTTGGATAAAAGCGTCTGATAAATGCTGTAAATGTAAATATTCTAGCCACAGAGTTTTGAATACAGTAAACCCTCGTTATTCGCAGGGGTTGCGTTACACGAGCACCCACGTATAATGAAAAAACGCGTTGTTGTGTTTTGGTCAAAGAAATGCCTTAAAATGTCTATTTTAATAGTGTAAACTCTAAATATGCCCCAAATGTGCTCCCAGAACACTTTAATTTCATTAAAACTCAGTTTAATACGTTACCCTTAAAGAAAATGTAAAGGTAAACCTGAGGTTTAAATACAGAAAAGTCACGAACGAGAGAGAGACAGAGAGAGCGAGAGTGAGTAAGAGAGAGCGAGAAAGAGAGTAAAAGGAGTAAGAGAGAGAGAAAGAGAGAGAGATACATACAGAGAGAGAGTAAGAGAGAACGACAGAGAGAGAGAGAGTAAGAGAGAGCAAGAGAGGTTTAAAGTCCATGTACGGGGAGCCAGAAGTACTAAAATGAGTTTTAAAAAAAACATATTGCCACGAAAAAACCAAAAAAAAAAAAGCAGAAAATATTTGCAGGTTCCGCGTTGTTTTGAATATTTCTGCGTAAAACGATCAGTTCCGTTCTAGAAAAAAAAATGCTTGTGACTGGATCCGCGAGTCCTGATCCGGAGTTGGCAGGTAGACCAGTGAAGAGGGCATTATAGTAATCAATGCGTGATGAGACGAATTCATGGATGACAGTCTTAGCACCTTTAGTACTGATGAAGGTATGTAGTTGTGCAATACGACGCAGATGGAAGAATGCAGATTTAGTGGCAGATTTAAGCTGAAAGGAGAGTGCAGAGTCGAAGGTTACACAAAAATGTTTGACAGAGGTAGATACTTTAATGTGAGAGCCTGCAAGCTCACAGGTGGAACAAGCAGAAATATTGCTAGTGAATGCTGGGGTTCCAATGAAAATTATCTCAGTTTTGTCCATATTAAGTTTCAGAAAATTTGATTTAAGCCAATCTTTAATGTCCTTCACACAAGCAGAGATTTTGTCAAGTTGGCCGGATGGAGTAGGTGTACAGACAGAGTAGAGTTGAATGTCGTCGGCATAAAAAAAGATCAGCGTGTCATGGGACCTTTAAACAGAAATAAAGGTGGCGTGTAGAAGAAATGAAAGAGCTGTATCATGCTTTTCCAACCCAGAATAAACAAAGCATGTACAAGTTTAGCTCAGCATAAAACACAAATGCAAAAAAATGTCTCAGTGTATGTATAGAGAACAAAGGCCTACTTGAACTGTGGCTTAGTCGCTGTGTACAGGATTGTATTTTTCTTTGTTTTGCTTTATGAGGCTTGTAGCAGCAGATGAAAACAGAGGCCTTTTAAGCATGTTTTCTTTCTCAGCACAAAGACAATCATCATGATGTCACTGTCAGGAGAACTTCCAGCTTTCCATTCAGCAATTTCATCCATTCTGAGTGACATATATTTCCTCTGTATGTCTTGTGATAGTGCTGTGATAGTGCGTTTTTTATCCATGCATGTTGAACCTAAGGCTGAATACAGATTAGTACAGAACTCAGCATGGCTTAGGCAGCCAGGTGGAATTGTGTGAAACGTTTGATTTTTTTTCTTCATCCAACTCTAGGCTAGGCTGTGCTCTGCAGGGGGTTGTACAGGAGACTTGTGCTAATGCTGCATGGCTGGAGGAGGACGATCCTCCTTGATGAGAGCTTATGCTAGGCTTGTTTTGACATGCTGCAGCATGTAAGCTACCCTTTCACTCACTCCACATAAGCACACATGCCTCAGGCTCATAAGTATGGGAGGTAATGGGTGGTTTTCTGGATCATTGTCTGTGTTGGTCTTTTGGGTCTTTTGAGAGGTTTACTTCGTTTGGATTCCAGTTCTGGAAGGCGGAGTTGTCAAAAAATAGTGAGATTGATACATCATTGTATCAATTTTTGTTATGAGATAGTTGTATGAGTCTGAATAAAAAATGATGTATAAAATGATATATGCACTATATTGCCAAAATATAAGCATAACCCTTTGAGGTCCAAGGCCTTTCAGGCAGTTTGCTACCCCTTACATTTTTAAGGTTTGCATCTAACTAAAAACATCTACGCCAAAGTGACGAATATTTTCATATTCTGGAAAGCCACCATGATATGTATGCATGGAAGGCAACAATGATATTGTAAGTAAAGTGAGTGTAAAGAAAAAATAGATATTTTTTAATGCTATGTAAACATGACAAAAAAACTTTTTCAGAGGTCTTCAAACTAAGTAAAAAACACACCTTAAATATGTCTGAGCAAGACTTTTTGGCTATCATTGTTTGCCTGCTCCCTAAGCATTTGTAATAGCTAAATCTCCTAAATCTTTTAAAAATGGCTGTAATTGTCTTCTTGGTCATGTGTCAATGGCTATCATGATAGGGGGTGGTGCTCTAGTGGGTAGAATGCTTACCTCTGGACCAAGAGGTCATGGTTTCGAATCCTACCTTCAGCAGACCATCAGTTCCTGAGCAAGACCTTTAACCCTAGAGACTGCCCCCTGTAGGTAGGGAATGGAAGTCGCTTTGGATAAAAGTGTCTGATAAATGCCGTAAATAAATACATAAATATGGGAAACGGCAAGTCTGAGCACAACAAAACATGGATTTTAGCCATATGAGCATCTGACCACCAAAAGACTAGAAATAGCTTCATTTTCCCTAAAGGCTACCTGAACAAGCACGACGTATGATACTGTAAAGTAAGTCTGAGCACAACACAACATAGATTTTAGCAGCTTGCAAAACAGATACTAGGCTACTTACTCATCAGAATTCATGTATTCAGATTGCTGTTTTACATCTGAATATGTCTGTGGCAAGCAGCGAGACAGAAAATTGCATGCTTTCTTTTTATCCTATTTACAAAGCGCCATTGATGTATTTTATTTTCATACATATTTGAAAGGTAGAGGGTTCAGGCTTTCCAGTGGTGTTACTTCTAGGAAAAACAGGTGTGTTTCTAGGAAAAAAAACTGACAGAGCTTTAGATGATTGTTTTGGAAAACTGAAAAGGATCCAATTAATAGATCCTCTGACTTCAGAGGGTTAGGGTGACATTCTTAATCCATAGGGTTTAATATGACGTCGGCCCTCCCTTTGCAGCTGTAACTCTTCTGGACAAGCTCTCCAGAAGGTTTAGGAGTGTGTTTTTGGAACAGAAGCATGAGGGGCAAGTCAAAGTCAAAGTCAAAGTGAACTTTATTGTCATTTCACCAAATACAAGTATACAGGGAAACGAAATGGCAAGAGCTCTGGATCTGCAGTGTATATACAAAAGAAGGGAAAAGAAAGATTACAAGTAACAGACACACAATACAAAACATTGTGCAAGACAAACAGTGCAATCAGACAGTATATAGTAATCTATGAATCTGTGGTGTGTGCAGATGGGTAAGTTATATTAATATACTATAAATATACAGTAAAGATCTGAGTTGACAGAACATATTTGAGTAGCAGCATGTTCCGCAGTTAAGAAAAATATGGAATGAGTCATAAAAAGTGCCAGTGTGCAAATACCAGAGGTATGTATGTGTTTTTCAGTCCTTCGTTCTATTTGCAAAAAACAGTCCTTATGAAAGTGGCTGTGCATGTGTGTATTCAGACAAGAAGGCCTGGCTCACAGTCTCGGCTCTAATTCATCCCAAAGAGTTCTTTCAGGTTGAGATCAGGAATCTGTGAAGGCCAGTCAAGTTCTTCCACGCCAAACTCGCTCATCCATGTCTTTATGGACCTTGGTTTGTGCACTGGTGCACAGACTTGTTGGAACAGGAAGGGACCGTCCCCAAACTGTCTCCACAAAGTTGGGAGCATAAAATTGTCCAAAACCTCTTGGTATGCTGAAGCATACCCTTTACTGGAACTAAGGTGCCAAGCCCAGCTCTTGAAAAACAGCCCCGATTGGGAATGACAGCAATTTAGCCATGAAGTGGTAGGCCATGTAAACTTACCACAAACATCAGTTTACGTGGCCTACCACTTCGTGGCTGACTTGCTGTCATTCCCAATCGCTTCACCTTTGTTATTTTACCACTGACGGTTGACTGTGGAATATTTAGTAGTGAGGAAATTTCATGACTGGACTTGTTGCACAGGTGGCATCACATCACGGTACCACACTGGAATTCACTGGGTTCCTGAGAGCGACCCATTCTTTTGCAAATGTTTGCAGAAACGGTCTGCATGCGTAGGTGCTTGAAGTTAAACACCTGTGGCCATGGAAGTGATTGGAACACCTGAATTTCATTATTTCGATGGGTGAGTGAATACTTTTGACAATATACTGTAGCATATTCTAACAATTGCTACAGCTTTGACTGTGTTGATGGATAAGTCAAACTACAGTGGTGTGAAAAAGTATTTGCCCCCTTCCTGATTTCTTATTCTTTTGCATGTGTGTCACACAAAATGTTT
>JBBJLR010027931.1:0-12766 GCA_037577145.1 Brachypetersius gabonensis
GCTGTGTTGTATAAAATTAGCCAATCCAAGCACAGAAGTTGCCAAATTATTAGCCAATCGCAGCCAAAAGAGGCGGAAGTTGTCAGAAAATGGGTAGAGCAGAGCTGGCAGTAACAAAGGAGAATCCGGTCACACACACAGCGAGGGGGAAATCTTTGTAGTTCAGTGATGTAGCTATTCTAGTGACTTTAACGGTCAAAGTTCTCGTTTAGAACCGGACGCCGTCAAAGCAGCTATGTTTGACGGTTAAAGCAGCACTGACACAGTGCTGGACTGGCCATCGGGCATATTGGGCTGATGGTAAATTTGGGCGGGTGCGAAATCCCGTCAGACCCCTCCCCCTGGATAAACGGGCAACGGGAGCAATAGGGCTGTAGGGTGTCAAGACATTACAATGTTATGTAATCTTCAAATGCATACTTCTGTCAGTTTTGTTGTTTCCTTTCTGAAAACTTGGAATGTAATTCTATAAAATGTACAAAGAATTTTACAAGGTATTTGTCTACTCAACAGAATGTTCCGCAGTTGACATGCTATACTTAAATGTTTGTCAAAGGTGCAAACAGTAACTTGGGCAAAACAAAGTTGTTTCTTGTACAATATATGTTTCCTTTTATTAAGTCTCAAACATAATGATGAGACACAAAGCAATGTGTTTATTAGGATGTGGTAATCAGCCTGTAATAATCGAGGCCGCCCTTAGCACTACACCTTTAGTTAAAGTAAGAATGAATGAAGTGGTGTTTGAGCACAGACACAGATTAAGCAAAATTTTTATTTGTGTCAGCAATGATATGAATGATTAAAATAGCTACACAAAAATAGTTACACAAAACATGCCTAGAATCCAAATAGGGATATACTTGTTTACACTGCATAAATACAATCACAATGCAATTATTTGGTGTCCATTCCTTAGTAAAACTGAGGCTTATAAAGCTATTGCAATACCAGTCTTTTTACTAAACAACACCTCTGAAAGTCAATCACAGATAAAAACCTATTTTCTTATCCGCACCAGCTCTACCACTTCATTACTGAGAGTGCACTGTTTATTTCAGGTTCCTTGATGAAACTGACTCTAATCAAATTAGCACTAAACTTAAGTGGAATTTGCACTTACCCCCGATCACTCCAATGCAGATGTAGAGCTGTACAACGGTAGTGCAGAAAGAGGCAGAGATCATGCCAATTGCACAAAGAAGCCCCCCAAAAATCATCACTGGACGGCAACCATATGTGTTCACTAGTATACTGCTTATAGGTCCTGGAACAGAAGACAGAAAAAAACAGAATCTGACATTTTCTTGTTGCAGTCCAATCCATAACACTATCCTGGGAATATAAACGAGGAAAATATGGTTTGTTAATAATATAAGCTTGTTAAAATGGGATGATGACAACCCCCTTACATCTCTTAAAGTAGACATGTAAACATTAGCCTGTGCCAAGTTAGAGGGAAACAGAGTATGCACGATGTGCTGTCCAAAATAAACTGTAATAAATTGTGGTAACAAGTGGTGTGGAATTAAAAGGGGGCAGACTCAGCAAATCTGTCCTCAGTCTTATTGCCACAGGTAGGAAGGATTTTCTGTGGCGTTAGGTTCTGCATTTAGAGGTGACGAGTCTTTTGCTGCATGTGCTCCGATGGCCCATCATGAAGGTGTGCCTGGGGTGAGAGGGGTTGTCCATGATACTGAGAGGCTTTTTAAGCATTCTCCTCTCAGACACCTCCTCCAGGTTCCCAAGTCTGACACCCAAGACAAAACCAGCCTTTTTAATAAGCTTGTTCAGTCTGTTGGCATTAGTTGTCTTCATCCCACTTCCCCAGCTGGAAAGAACACAACACTCTCTACCACAGAGTGATAGAACATAGTCAACATTTGCCTATAGACATTAAAAGACCTGAGACACAGCTGGGAGGAGAAGCCTGCTTTCTGAAGTTCACAATAAGTTTTTATGTCTTTGTGATGTTAAGCTGTAAATTGTTCAGCTCACATCATTCAACAAAGCTGCACACCACACGCCTGTATTCATCCTCCTGTCCTTCCCTAATAGGCCACAATGGCAAGAGTTATCTGAGAATAAGCAAACTGTAGGCAGTCCAGCCAAGGCTTCATGACATGTGAAGTCAGAGCCACTGCCCTGTAGTCGCTGGGGTTGGACGGGTTGATCTTTTTGGGGACAGGAATCAGGCAGGATGTCTTCCAGAGTGACGGGACCCTCTTCAGTTTCAGACTCATGTTAAAGATCAGATGTAGAAATCCAGACAACTGGGCAGCACAACACGTCCCGAGGGCCCTGGGTCTGATACCATCAGGACCTGCAGCTTTGCTGGGACACAGATCCCATTTGATGTCATCTGCCAAGAGGGACAGAGAGAGACAGGCTGAGGGGGCAGTCGCAGAGCTGATGACATCATATGTTTGTGCTGCGTTGGTATCGGGAGTGATGTAAACAATGATGATTATGTCGAAGGAAAACTCTCTGGGCAGATAATATGGCCAGAGACAGACTGCTAGCAGTTCAATGTGTGTACATACAGCCATCCTCAACATAACATGACTGGGGGAACATCAGCGGTTGTTAACATAAAGAGCAAGTCTTCCTCTCCTCTTCTTCTCGCTTCTGCCGGGGTCCTTGTCCACTCTCACACACATAAATCCGTTTAGATCCACCACAGGATCTGGGATGTTTTCATGCACCATGTCTCCATGAAACACATGACACTGCATAATGCAGTTCCATAGCAGTTTCATGTTTACCCCACAGCCTTGGACTGGGCGGCTGTGTACCACTTCATACCCCTGTAGCAAGCTTATACTCCTTTAGCAAGCCATTGGTATTGTCATGACGCTGAGGGCAGAAAGACACAGCAGCTCACAGCAGAGTTCCAGAGAGACAGTTTATTAGAAACACAAGCACTTAAAGTTCAACACAGAAGCACAGGACCCCTGTGACTGCACTCCAAGGATTCTTCACCCTCCTTGGTACTTCTTCAAGTCATGCACAAGTCCACCTCCGTCTCCAGTGCTGAGACAGGAACCCTTTTCTTGTCCTCTGTATGTTTTCCAGTCCTCTTTAAGAGCTACTCTGTCACTGTTCCACCTTCCCTCCAGTTCATACACCCAGACTCACTCAGATGTCAGATGTTGAATGTTGAATGTTGGGTGTTGGGTGTGGGGTGTGGGGTGTGGGGTGTGGGGTGTGGGGTGTGGAGTGTGGGGATTGGGGTTGGGGTGACCACACACCGTGACTCAGATTCAGCTAGGATTTAAACGTACTCTCCGCCAATCCTGAGTCACACTCACTCACTCCTAACGAGCCCAGCTGTGGAGACTCAAGCTGCTCCTGCCTGAGCCCTAAGCCTGGAGTACTTTAAACTGGAGCACCTGTGTGTAATCAACAGGTGCCTCCTAGCTCCTCACAAGCTCAGAGTCAACCTGCTGATCACACACAAGCACCCAGACACGTGGCTTCACTCAAAGGCTGCCTCTAACGGCAGCCACCCTGTGACAAACCCCACACCTGTAGAACGTGCACCCCAAAACTATACCCTTACTACAGGCTGCCTTTAACGGCAGCCACCCTGAGACGTTACAGGCATTCAATGGTTCTAATCTATTAGTGGTATTTTTTTTTTTTAAGTTGTATATGCAGATAAAAACCTTTGTCTGAAGTGGGTGTGCTTTAAAATAGCTGAATTCATTTTTATTTATAATTTATATTACATTATTTATACTTATACACTTACACTAATATATTTATACTCTTTTTACTTACACTATTTTTGTGATGTTTCTTATTTCTTATTTTTGTTGATACTTATTTTTTAAAGATTTATAATATTTACAAAAGCTTTGGGAGTGTAACGGTTCGGACTGGTTTAGGCCCTGATTTTGGGTTATGTTCATGTTTTCCTGTTTCTTTTCTGTTTCTTTTCTTTCATTTTCTGGTTGATGTTTTGGTTTAAAGGTTCATGTATTCTGTTCCCCTGTTTGTCCTCTAGATGTACTCCCAGTCCTGTCTAGTTATGTTCATGTCCTGTCCTGTCCAGTCCATGCGTCCTGTCCTGTCCAGTACATGTTTCTAATGTCCAGTTCCCCAAGGTCTTGTCTCCTGGTCCCTCCTGATGTCCCCTTGGTCCCTCCGTGTCCCTCCTTGGTCCCTCCTTGGTCCCTCCGTTTCTCTCCTGTTCCCTTGGTCCCTCCTGGTTCCCTCCTTGGTCCCTCCTGGTCCCGTTCCCCTCCTGAATTCCTTCCTGTTCACGTTCCCCTCTTGAATTCCCTCCTGCTCTCGGTTCCCTCCTGTTCTCTGTGTCATGTCTGATCATGTGGCTTCCTGTTGTTCCCCTGTAGACCCACTAGGGGTCCCTGGGTCCCGTCTGTGTAATTTGTCACGTGTTCACGTCTTCCCGGTCACCTGTATTCAGTTGTACATCCTCCCTTTGTGTTCATTGGTTCCTTTTCTGGTTTGTCCTGTATTTAGTCCCTGCGCCGTGTCTGCCAGACACGGCGGCATTAACGTTCACACCCCCTTATGTCAGTTCCTGTTCACGTTCCTGTCTTCCTGTCCTGTTCCCCCACGTCTGGAGTGGTCTGGTAAAGTGTATTTCGGTTGTCCATGTTTTAGGCCCTCGTGCCTTTGTTTTGGTTTCTTTGTTTTTTCCCTTTGTAAATAAACCCCTTCTAATTCACCATGACGTTTTACTCCGGTTCCCTTTGTTTCTCCACACCCGTGGAGAGAACCCCCGTGACAGGGAGCAGGGCCAGGCAGACAATGGCAGTCATTGATAGTGGGAGGGGGGAGTTACAGGTGTAGAACAAACATCTAGTGAATATGCATATGAAAGAGCAGAGAAAAAGTGAGTAGTTTTACTTTCTCACAATTTAGAGTAAAACTACATAACATTTTGTGAATGCTCTTTCTACCTTTGTGTAGCCAACACATATGTTTACAAGGTTCAAACTTCCAAAGCCTTTGTTTGAAGACCTCTGAAAATAGTTTTTGGCAAGTCATGTTTACACAATATTAAAAAAACTAATTTTATTACATTCGCTTTCTGGCTCAAAGTGCCAGAAAGGCCATTGACCAAACTGTGATGCTTTAGGATCAGACTTTGGTACCTTGGCATAGAACAGGGGTCACCAATACGGTGCCCCCTGGCATAGACTATAAAGTGCACACAGAGGCAGACTTAACCCATTGAGTTACTACATGCAGAATTAGCATGCCACAAAATAACTGTTTAGATGCAAATGCATGAAAATCTTTCATATACATTTATATCTTTAGATTAATAAGCAATAATTTAACCATACAGAGTTCACGAACAGGCACATACACTATATTGCCAAAAGTATTAGCTCACCTACACGCATATGAGTTTAAGTGACATCCCATTCGTAATCCATAGGGTTTATGACGTCGGCCCACCCTTTGCAGCTACAACTTCAGCTCTTCTGGACAAGCTCTTCACAAGATGGAGAAGCGTGATTCATCACTTCTGAGAAAACAATCTCCACTGCTCTAGAGTCCAGTGGTGGCGTGATTTACACCACTGCATGTGACGCTTTGCATTGCACTTGTATGGCTTGGTGGGTGAGTGAATACTTTTGGCAATATAGTGTATATTCATTCTGCAGATGCCAAACAAAAACCTCACTGCAGCAAGTGAGCTTAGCAGCTTCCTGTTGAAGGAGAGGCTGAAGAAGAATAGAGCACAATAGACTGATAAGAGGGAGGGTCCATGGAATTCACGAGTTACTGAATTCAACCATGAGATTCAGGATACAGACTTTAGATTCAACAGGAACTTAGATGGAGGATAAAGATGTAATTTCTAAACGTACAATAAGAAAAAAACAATGTGTAAGGCTTTATCCCAGGGGTCTCAAACCTGTTCAGAAAGGGTGTGGGCGCAGGTTTTCATTCCAAACAAGAAGAAGCCAGACCTGAGTAACTGAAAACCAAGACCAGCTGATTACAGGGATCAGGTGGGATCAGGTGTGCCTCCTGCTTGGTTGGAAAAAAACCTGCACCACAGCGGCTCTTTCCGAACAGGTTTGAGGCTCCTGCTTTACCCATTTAAGTAATTCATCTATTGGGAAGAAAGTATTACCTCCAGCATACATGACGGCCAGCATGATAGAGGAGATCCAGGCAACTTGACTATATGATGCGCCAAAAATCTTCTGAATGTCCTTGAAGAAAACAGTGGTGGCTTTGGGGAAAGCATAAGAGAAGCCAATGGAGATGAAGGCTCCGCACACCACAGCCCAGCCCCAGCCTCCATCCGGAGGTGGTACAGCTTGTGATCCAATAGGGGGCGACATTCTAAAACTAGGGAAGAGAAAGAAAGAAACATAACTGTGAGGTGTATTTTGTTTTTGTTTTGTTATTTTTTGGGGGGGTTGTAGATTGTAGGTATGCAGCAGTCTATCATTTGCTTAGAAAATAGAAAGGACCTTTCTGATGACTGCCTTCAAATGGACTTATAAAGAAGAGTAAGAATTTGCTCTGTCTCCGGCCATGCTCTTGAGAGATATTTACATCTCACTGTCCAGTGCAGTGTTCATGATTAGCATTTGGCCACACATTTCTCAAAGTGAGTCTAATTGGGGTATTGACTTTTGCATGTATGTACTCTAGACAGGACGTCCACTAAGCTAGACCTGCATGGCCAAATTCATTCAGTATAATTTAATCACCATAACGACACGTACAGGTAATCAGAACATTACAGGTAATCAGAAAGATTTCATTGGTGTAAGAGATCGTGGAAAGCTGGGATGGCAACATACTCACACTCCTCTCATTTCATTTTGTGCAGATTCAAGTAAGCCCTGAACAACAGGTATTGTGTGGGGCAAGCTTGCGTTATACCTCAAATCCCAACAACCTTAAGCTGTCATAGTACAATGATGCAGAGCAAGCTGGCTATGAACATGATATCAACGTTACTTTGATAGTTATTTGAGGTGCATTAATCTCACTTTTACACCAAATTCTGGCATGTTTCTTCTACTTGCTTATAAAGCATAATGCCACTATCATCTTCCAGAGCAACATGGCAAAAATTATATGTGCAGACATTTTCATGATACACAATAAAGTTTTTCAGTTTTATTGGTGTTAAGTACTAGCATGAGCTGACAATGAAGCAATGAAACAATTCATACCAATAATAAAAATAAATGAATAAAACAAGTGACACTCCTGGGATGGAGTTTTTCCTTGATTATGCACTCATTCACAAATCCCATTTACACTCTCTCTCTTGCTGATCTGAATTGGTCCTTTTGATAAGCACCTGTTCAGTGCTAGAAGTAATGATGATAAATACTCAGAACAGTGACAGTGAAGCAACCGGGATAACCTTAGCCAAGAGGAAGTGGGCTTTGTGTTTACATCAACTCGGACTGGTGTGTGAATGCATCGTTGCACATCTCTGCTGCTAGAATACAGTACTAGTCAAAATACTGTTTTTTATCCTTAATGTAGCCATTGTGAACTGCACTGAACATTGTCTTGTCTTGTCTAGTTGTATTGTTGCTCTTGTGTTTTGTTCTGTTCTGTTCTGCTCTTGTGTTGCACCATGGCCCTGGAGGAACGTTTTGTTTTTACTATGTACTGTGTGAATATTGAAGAAATGACAATAAAAACCTACTTAACTTGAGTTTATCGGTTGATCTCTACTTACATAACATCAGTAGTAGTATCATATGTAATATCTGTCATGTCGTGTTCCCTTTTCCAGGCACGAATGGCAGGCACACACACACCACTCAAAGTCAAAGTGCTGCATTTTGTTTCTTTATTCTTTTAAGGACGTTGAGCAAAAACAGAAACGATGGTCAGAAATATGACTTATTCAAAATACAAACTACCAAGGAACAACATAAGTATAACGGTTGACCCACAACCAAAATATAAACTCAAAGCCCTTAAGTACCCCAACCACTAATCACCAAACACAAACAATAATTCCAAACTAAAATCAGCTGTTCTTCTTTAACATAACTTACCATTCAAACATTCAAAATAAAAGTACAGAACCCCAAATCAGAACTCACAACAAAGGCAGCCTCTAGTACCCTCAGGCCCTGGCAGTACCCCCCCTCCTAAGCGTGCACCTCCGTGGCGCCCAAACAAACCCCCACAACACTCCAAGGGTGGAGGAAGGGAAGACAAAGGCAAAGGGAAGCGTCCCGTGAGTCCCCACACTTCACTGTATAATCACAAGGCCGGCGCTCTGCATGGCCAGGGCGGTCGGGTTGGATTCCATGGGACATTCCCCTTTGAGTGTTCCAGCCTTTACCTGGGGAGCTCCCTCTGGGAGTCCTCCTCTGTCTTTAGGGGCGGAGCCTCTAATTGGGAGCTCCACACAGTCCTCTGAAGCAGAGCCCCTTCCACGGAGCCCCTCAGTGTTCTTAAGTGCAGGGTCCTCTCCTGAGAGCCCTACACTGTCCTTAGGGCCGGAGCCCCTTTCCAGGAGGCCCCCACTGTTCTCAAGTGGGGGCCTCCTGGAAAGGGAAGCCCAGCAACCATAACAGCCCTTACCTGGAGGCCCTGACTGTCCAGGTGGACATGGCCTCCTCCAGGAATCGTGAGCCATAAGAGTTCCCCCAAGAAGCCCAGCAACCATAACAGCTCTGGGCTAACAGCAACCTCTGGTCCTGGAGCTGGGGACTCTCCTCAGTGCCGGTAAGGGTTGCAGGGGCAGAGCCAGGAGGCTTATGTGTGCAGCAACTCCGCCGGTGCTTGTGTCCCCAGCAACCTCGCCAGTGCTCGTGTGTGCAGCCTATACGTGAGGGTTCCTCCTCGCCATTCGGGAGCGTGGTCTCAGCGCTCTGAAGAGTGGTCTCAGGGTTCAGGAGGATGGTCTCGGCGCTCGGGAACATGGTCTTGGTGCTCAGAAGTGCACACGCTCGCTCTCCGGCAGCTGCGTGGCTCTCTCATCCTTCAGCTGAGCTCTCTCTCACGTCGGCTGGACTCTCGCGCAACCAGGGCAGTGCTTGGCTTGCCAATGCAAGACTGTGGGCCATCAGCGACTTTACTCGGCAGCTGCCACAGGAAGCTTGTTTGGCCCGTGATCGTGCCCATAAGCTCAAACATTTTCTGCTTCTGTTCAGCCAGGTGCTGAACAAACCACAGCCTGTTGTCTTCAAATACTTTGGTTTGCTCAGCGTCGAATTCCTTCAGGGCTGGGTTCTCACTGCTGCCTCCCTGCTCGTGCCCTTGTTTGGTAGGTGGGTCAATCTGTCATGTCGTGTGCCTTCTCCAGGCACGAATGGCAGGCACACACACACCACTCCAAGTCCACGTGCTGCATTTTCTTTCTTTATTTTTTTAAGGAAGTCGGGGAAAAACAAACAAAACTGACAATATGACTTAATCAAAATACAAAAGAAGCTGCCAAGGAACAACATAAGTATAACAGTTGGCCCACAACCAAAACATAACCATATAAAAGTACCCCAACACAATCCCAACCACCAATCACCAAACACAAACACTAATTCCAAACTAAACTCAGCTGTTCCTCCTTAACATTACTTTCTTCAAAATAAAAGTACAAATTCCCAAGACAGAACTCAAAACAAAGGCGACCTCTAGTTGCCGCTCTCAGGCCATGATAATTTCATGCTGTGGCTAGTCTGTAAGATTGGCACATAATAAAGCACTTTTATTTTAAAACTTAGTTCTTTTTAGTACCGAATTTTGAAAAACAAAAAGAAAACAAAAACATTAACGTTTAACATAAGGCATTTTTACTGCAAAATGAAAATATTTTATGTGACATCAAGGTGTCGTACAGAAATGTTCACTCTTTTTGCAAATCATTTCCTGAAATGGATACAACCAAAATATACACAATGCTCTAAAGTACCACACAAAAGAACCCAGGGAGCCACATTTCACACCTGAAAACATGACAAGCCCTCCTGACACACTGTTGGAAAATACTGATCCTGCTCTATGCAATGGCATCCTGCCAACCAGGATGTGTCAGCGTTAGTTTAGTGACATAAACTAACAATATCCACATCTGAACACTCCCACTGAACAGTCAGATCAATCACATTATTTACTTAATACTTTACATTAATGTTTAAGTTAAAACTTACAAGAAATATTTTAGCTGCAGCTGTGTAACTGTGTTAAAGGGAACTTTGTTTAAAGTGTTTGCAAACCAAATGCAAACCAAATTGCAATTTTGTTCATACTGTCATGTCGGCTGAGGGAGGAAGACACAGCAGAAGCATCTTTAGTTCCAAAACGTGATAGTTTATTTACAGTGCACAAAGCTCACAAAGTCCAAACTCAAAAAGTCCTCATTCCTTAGGAGAGTCACTGCCTTTGAGGAATCTCCAACTCCTCTGAATTTCCTCTGTCCCAGTATCTCCTGCTTCAGACGGTTACTCCAGTCCTGTCCTCTGTTCCTGTGCTCGGATCCCCGTAAGGTCGACAGACCATCCCACACGATCACTGAGACAGCTTCACTCCTGAATGGGAAACACAGAGAGAGAGACAGAGAGAGAGAGAGATGGCGAGGGATGGACTCCAGCAGCCAGTGCAGAACACCACTTGTGTCTCATCTGCTCCATACTGCTCGGACTTCTCTCCACAGTTCTTTCTCTCTGTGACGATGCTGACCGCGTTGCGTGATGGCGAGGGGGCCAGGCTCAGATCCGGTGAGCAAGAGCCATCACACCGGCTTGGATCATAGAACCAACCTGAGGACCAGCAGTGAAGCCGAAAGAGCATGAGGGCGCGAACGTCCCTGGAAGCCAGCCTGAAAGCTGGAAGGCTCAGAGCGGGCACTTTTCGCCCACTGTCGCTGGTTATCTAGAAGCCAGACTCTCTTCTGACCCAGAGGCTTCTCCTAGACTAGATTGACTTTTCCTGCACAGATCCTGAACAAATTCACAAAAGGCTGAAACCTGTTCCCTACTCCTCCACTACAATGAACTATACACATAATCCACTTAGATGAGCTTTCCCCTTTCCCTCCAGCACGCTTCTCTAAAACCCCTAAAGCTAGGTGACTTACGGGGTATCTAACTGAGGTTTCTAATCTGTGACCACGCACCGCCTCTGTGGTTCAGCCAGGATTTGAACATACACTCCACCAATCACACCTCTGGGCTCTCATTAAGCCTGCCTAAATGCACCTAATGACCACACACTCACCCTGACACCAGATAACCCTAAAGGCTGCCTCTACCGGCAGCCACCCTGAAACTAAACTGAAACGTGCTAGAAACAAACCAAACCAAATTAAAGGCTGCCCCTAACGGCAGCCACCCAGAGACATTACACATATAGCAGTACTTTAAAAATAAATGTGTGCCAAAGAAAATAAAATAAATAAATAAATGTAATTTTTTGTATAACAATGTGATTAATTGCAGAAAACTATGCAATTAATCGTGAATAAAAACTTGTTTAATTAACTCATATTGGTTAATTTAGTTCCACTGTTCTCTCCCTACAAATTCCCATCCTAACCCAGAATCTAGTAGGCATGTTTTAGAGATGTTTCTGTTGTCCTGTTTAGATCAAACAGCACTGAATTCAGCACCTCACTCTGGAACTGTTTGGTGGCTTATTGGAAGCTACACTTTACTCACCGTCTCCTTTGTTTACTTGGGCTGGTAAGCAATTCGATCATTTCTACTGCCTGGAAGCTTATTGCATAGTATTTTTATGATGATTCAATGTTTAGTATTAGTATTTAAACAGTATTTAATGTACTGTATGTTGTGTGTATGGATTATACACCTGTTTAAATATAATAAAAAAAATTATATAAATACAATATATAAAACTTAAGATTTATGACATATTTGGCCTTACATATGAGTTACTGGTCTCCTAGCCCTGAAAAATACATATGGCGGTGTATTTACTCATATCTGTATGTGCATAAGGCACAGTAAGCAAAAAAAAGGTACACAACAAACTGCGTGTTGAGATGTGATGGTATAAAATGTATATGTTCTTCTGTGCACTTGGGTGTAGTCTCTACCGTCCTTCAAGGTCAAATATACAGAGTGTAGCCTGGCATAGTGCCTCATGAATTTTTCATTAACATTCAGCCTATTGTCGCTTCCGCTTCACAGAGTGCAACAACATTTTTCTATTCTTTTTATTTATCCCCACTTTTATGGTCCATGACATCTGTGTTGATTTATGCATTTAAAACATAATAAACAATGACTACAGGGTCATTTCACAGCCCCTGTTTTACACTTAGAATTAAACAGGTTGTATTTTGTTACTATGTCTTTAAGGCTGATGACTGTAAATGAGCTCTGTTTTAATTGGACTTTCCCTTTTAACACCATTATCAGGAGAGAGAAAGAATGTGAAAGCGAGAGACTGGGAGAAAGAGTGGGAGAGAGAAATTTTTAATCATTTCGTTGTTACTGTAAGTGCTAAAACATATTTAAGGGAATAAATCACAGACTGTCTGGGGAATTATGAAACTCTTCTCATAGACGAACCAATAGCTGTAATGTTTCAGTCATGTTATAGTGACTACAAATAATTTTTTATTATTTTCAATCATTAAAGTCCAGGTCTACGTTTTACCCAAATTACCCAATTTATTCGTGCACTTTTGTCTGGCTTAAACACTGCGCATATACAGTCGTGGCCAAAAGTTTTGAGAATGACACAAGTATTAGTTTTCACAAAGTTTGGTGCTAAACTGCTTTTAGATCTTTGTTTCAGTTGTTTCTGTGATGTACTGAAATAT
>JBBJLR010027950.1:0-12765 GCA_037577145.1 Brachypetersius gabonensis
AGTTTATCAATCTGTTATTTGTCCATAATGTCTGTGTTCTATTGTTATATTGCTTGATTACAGTATTTGACCTAAAAATGGTGTTGTTTGACTAAATAAATGTGACCATTGACTTTGACATAACATCTGCATATCACATTGTGTTGACTTAACAGGCCTAATCCATTTCAGGGAAGTTGATATCATACGGTGTAATTTGGCTTGTACTACTACAATGGGACATGACGCAATTTCAAGTTTATAATTGTGTATCTTCAATTTGTCTTCAATTAGTTTCATCTATAAATTAAGTATAATTGAAATCAGTTACATATTTCCCATTCTTTAGACAGTTGTTGGAGGTGTTAGCTGTCAGTACATGTCATATCAGTCCTCAACAGAACACAGAAGTTAAGGGAGTCTTTTTTTTTCTGTCTCGGTCTTGGTCTCGTCTCGACTTCGTCTTGGTCTTGACTCGGTCTGTCTTTGTCTTGGTCTTGGTCTTGTCTTGGTAGTGTCTTGGTCTTGGTTAAGGCAGTCTTGACTACAAGTCTACCAATGAGAGAGGTTGAGTAGAGTTGAGAGTCGACACGCAGGCATGACGTCAGCAACTTCAATTCCAGTGTGCAGGTGAACACTTACTTCCTGTTTATATACCGTGTCGTGAGTCATCTCCGGTGCCTCGTGACATCATGTGACTCGGTGCATCTGACAAATGGTCTCAACCATGATTGTAAGTTTGGGCTTTAATGCATGACAAGCAGCATGGACCCATGAAACAAATGGTAAATTGTTGGCACACAGTGAAACTCCTTGTACGGTAATTCCCCAGTTTGAGTTGATGCTTGAGGTGTCAGACATCATACCGAGCTTTGTTTGGTGTTCCTGTGTCATTTAAATCATATAAAGGCCTTAGAAACAAAAGGGAAAAATGCAAGATCTTTGAACCCAGGAGAAATTTTAGTGTAGTCTCTGCCCACAAATGGGTGGGGGAAACCCGCAGAGGGAAGGGGTCCGGAGAGTGGCTGAGTGGTGGTGCGTCAAGAGAAAGAGCAGCAAACGATGAACGTCTAGAAGAACAAACTGGTTTTAGACTTTTTTAAACCATTTAATTTAGTTAAAATCTGTTCTAAATATTAAGTAGACCTGCAATTTTGATCCAAGCCTGAATGTAATCCAAGAATGAAGAGTGACCTCACCTGATTTTGACAAAATTGTTCTCGACGCTCATGAATCAAATGAACAATTTGTTTCCAGTGCACTAATTTTCTCACAAGCATGGCTTCCTTGTAGGCCTCATGGAGTTTGGTAGTCATTTATGCAGATCTTCCCAAACTTTACAGGTAATGCATCCTTTCTACATGCCGACCAAGCTGATGCACCCCTTGCCACCCCCACCCCTATAAAAAAAGCAACATAGCACTAAGATGCACTAAGGCTTGAGTTTAATGCTTAATCACATGCAAAATAATGGACAATACCTGGAACAGCCATAACAGTGCCAACAATATAATACCAACATTCATATGCATTTATCCAAAGTTCTGCAGTAGCCGGTGCATTTAAAGGGTGAGTGTGAGGAGTGAGAAATACATGTGGATATTTGCATCAAGTTTATTCATTCGTAAAAATAATGCATCATTATAAAGGTGAAATCAGTTTTGAGGCCAAGGAGAGGATTGGGTCCCACTTAATGCCACATTTGTGGCCACGTTTAATATTTTTATTGAGTTTAATAATACATAAATAATAATTGAACGCTATTAGCAAGGTGAACAAATTTGATCATGAGAGAATGGAAAACTCTAAACTGCCAGTCATGCATGAGCACAAAGAGAATGTGCGAGGGCGGAGAGGACAAAGAAAAATAGGAAAAATAGAAGATTCAAAAGTGAAGGTTTGAAAAGTCCATCAAAGCAGATCAGTCAGTGGTCCTGAGGGTGAATTCCCTGGCAGAGAGAGAGAGGGATAGAGACAGACAGAGCATGTGAGAGAGAGAGACTATATCTGAGCAGGCTACAAGCGAATAACATTAGGTCTACTAGCCAGTAGCTACAATAATATCAGTAGATAAATGGCATTGCTCTCCCATGTTAATGCAAGGACTGCACCGGCATCCTTGGCGATACTGTGATGTCGAAAGCTTAAGCCTCGGGTCTCAACATCTTTCTGCCTTTGACGTAATGGAAGGGAAAGCAGAGAAAGTCATAACAAAAAATGACCTTTGTTTAAATTGCAGCAGTTTCATTGGATTGCAGTGCACATTTTTTGTAATACATACAAAGTAAAACAGTAAAAAAAAGAATAATTTCTGCCATCACAATTTTTATTATGAACACCTAGAGGTAGTCTGTGAACCCCTAGGACATGGACCACACTTGGAGAAACCTGGCACTAAAGTGAAGCTAGAGCAGGGTAAATGTAAGGCAAATACACTTATAAGTGGGAGGCAGGCTCTAAGAACCCGAATGCGAAATATAAAATGTACTAAGCCATACTTAAGACATATTTAAGGTCCAAACCTGATGTGATCAGAAAAATATTTCAAGCTCTAGTCACTGATTCTTGTCAATCCTCCATCTACCTGGTATTCATTAATTCTAGAAGATAAACGCTTACAAAATTTCTTTGTTTTATAAATTTGGGTGTCAATGCTGTATTTTTGAAACTGACCTTGATGAACCTACATGCATTATGGCTTGTTACTGAAATGCCTTATTAGTAATGTTTATTCCATGGTGTATAGTCATTTTTACTGAGTGCCCTTGCTTTTATAAATGCTGTAAATCTGTAAAGTGTTTTTTGTGCTTCGTGCTCATTTGTGAACCTCCATTGTGAATTCTGAAAGACTTTCATATAAACCTTTTCAGTAGCGCTCAAAAGTTTGGAAGTACAAATTGATTGATTTTTTTTTCTTCACAGGCTAAAATTTGTACCTCTCAGATATGCCCAGAAGTGATTCTGAAACTTTATGTGGTTCTGGAACAACTCAGCATGCTATACAACAATAAGAGTAAAATTTTGATTAACTTAATATCCAAACCGGTGATTAAATCTTGACAGAAAACTTGACAGAAATGGCAGTAAACAGAAAATTACTCATACACTCTTATTCATGATGTATCAATTAACACATTCTACTGATGCTGACATACTTATGAAACATTGAATTCAATACATTTTATTGTGTTTTGTACAATATTTAAATTGACACTGACATCAGTTGAACAGATGTCCTGAAATCAAAGAGTTGTAAAAGTTGCATAAGGATATACATGATTAGTCATTAAACTTCCTTATTTCACACTTTTTCCAAAAAAACCCTGAAAGCTGTAATTTGGTCCTTGGTTTAATCTTTACAATACTTCACTTTGCAGTAAGTGGACATTCTGTATTTATTGAACGAAATCTTCGCTGTTGTGCTTTTAGTTCTGTTCGTAAGCATGAAATTATGTATTTTGGACAACTGAGTCTAGAGGAGAATTACCCAGAGCGAGTTGGGAAGAGCTTTTACCAAACACAGGGCAATCATGCGTTGGGAGGATGCATCGCTTCAGTCAGACCTAAAGAAGTCAAGTGGTCCTCCATCACATCCTCCATCACAGTGCTGATGCTAACAGGTCTCTAAGTGCCCACAGGCACTCACTGACCACTCTGGCTGTATAGGAAAAATCTGCACAGACAGAAAAGTCCACTAAATTCCTTCTTCCATCTTTCGTTTCCGTGTTCTGAGCTGATCTGAAAGAGCAAGCACTCTAACACAGAAGAGCAGATGTGCCTGGTCCCAGGCTGTCAGCTACAGGGGTGAGTTTTTCAAAGCAATCTATACACACACAAGCCATTCTGGGAGGATGAGAGATAGTGGACTGCGGAGGGTGTTGAGTTCATGCGTTGTGCCTTACAGCAAAAGTCCTCGACTTCAGGAAGAAGTCGATAAGCCTCGGCCTTTGTGAGACGCTGTGATTGGGATAGGGTTTCAAAAAGGTGGTCCTGTGTCTTCGTTTTCTGAGGCAAGCTTTATTGATTGTTCTGCATTAGTTACAGTTTGGGAGTGAACTCTCCCTCAGAGTGCACTCAGAAGGCTGGCAAAAACACCAGAGATCCACATCCTTTCAGCTTTAGTAGAACTCATCATCCAGTTTTGCTCAAATCTCACACCTTAAGGAAGAAGGTACCACGATAAGAGAACAAAAAAGAACATGTTCCTTAAACCTTTAAAATAAAGGTGCCTTAAGGGACCTCCCTGGAGCAAAGCCATAGAAGGAGAACTTGCAGTTCCCCAAGTGACTTTTTAGAAGAACCCTTGTGAAATCTGTAGGACCTTCATGTGAAATTTTTCACTAACAAGTTTGGAAGTACTATTTGATATTGATTTTTTTCCATTTAAAAGTAAGTGAGACCTCACAGAGTTTGAATAATTTGGATAACTCTATAAAGTTGTTAAGATTTGTACCTTTCAGATGTTTCCAGAACAAATTCTGGGATGGCCCACAAAGTACATCAATGAGAATGAAATTTTGTTTAAACTGATATCCAAAATGCCTTCTTTTTCATGAGGTCATAAAGTCATGATTATATTTTGACATAAAACTTGACAAAAATAACCAGAAAAAGCACAGTTTGATGGTTCTCCTCCTCATACACATTCACTAAGCAGTTAACTCGAGTGGTGAACCAGGTGTTTCTGAGCAGGGAAATCACCAAAACGTGTTGGACCACGGCCCTCCAGGACTGGAGTTCCACACCCCTGTCCTAACCAAAGTGTAAATGCATGTATTAACATTAGTATAAGGAAAATACACATATATGCTTAAAGATATGCATGGTCATTTATAAAAATACATTCTTATTTCACATCTTTAGTTGTTTCCCTTTTTCCCCCTCCTTTCAGTTTGCATAGTCCCTTGTGAAAATTGGATGAATGGTAAGCAGTTTGCTGTATTTACATTTATAGCCCTTGGCAGATACTTTTCTCCAAATCAACTTCTAGGCAAGTGTAGTATTAAGAGTCTTGTCCACAGACTCTTACTGATATAGTGTGGTGTGTTGCCCAAGTTAAGAATTGAACACCACTCTCCTAATTAGAATGCAGTAATGTTACACACTACATTACATGGAACTTCGTTTAACCCATAGAACTTGTATTAGCATTATAGCAAAATCTGATTTCAACAAATATAAACAGTGTAAATCTGTCTAAAACCGGTGTTTGTTCTCCTACATGTTTGCTGTTTGCTGCTCTTTATCTTGGCATGCCGCCACTCAGCCACTCTCCAGACCCCCTCCCATTGCATGTTTTCCACACCCACTTGTGGTTGAAGACTATCCTGCAAGTTCTCTGGGGTTCAAATATCTTATGTTTTTTTATTATTATTTCTAAAGTCCTAAAATAAGACATCTGTTAATTGTTGTTCTTAATGGGCATTTGTGTGTGGCACCATTTTAAATCCTCAGTAGTATTCTTTAATTAACAAATACTTTGGTTCTATGTGACACAGATACCAAACAAAGCTCAGCATGTCTGACACCTCAAGCCTCAACACAAACCAGTAGTACTTCTATATAAGCAGTTGTTTAGCCATATGATGATAATTTCATTTTTCTTCCTACATGGATCCGTGCCACTCATGTTCTTAGGTAATTTTTTTTAAAATGGCTTTTATCCTTTGAAATATTTGAGGTTGAGAATTCATGTAAACAAGCCATTCATCAGGGACATAAAACTTAAATCATATTTTACCAATGTCAGTGAGAAATAGGCATTCCATTCTTACAGCAGCAGTTTTCAATGAGGGCTTATGGAATTTTGTCATATAGTGCATTGCATTTCTTTTCAGAGTTTTACTAGAACATCACATTGCATATTTTACAACATGTGAACGCTCACTGAAGGTTACAAAAGATGAAGTCAAAACATTTTTTGCCATTTGGACTGCACCAAGGTTGTTTGTATACATGCGAGGAAATGCAAAGTTATTTTCTTTTTTTTCCCTAGTATTCAGTCGTTTAGTATAAGCCACTCTGGAGCCGGGGAAAGTAATTAACTCTTCAAAAACGTATGTGTGCTCGTTCATCGAGTTCTTGACATAAATAAGTAAACAAATAAATATATAAAGTGACAAGTGTGGCAGAATGCAAAATGTTTTGATGGAATAATCCCTGGTGTGTTCAATTACATGGTGACATGAGCTAAATGTAAATAGCCAACGAATGGCAAACGAGGTGTTGGGAAGAAAGTGGAAAAACATGACAGATAAAAAGCGCTCAATCTATTAATTTTCTAACACTGTTGCTTGCAAAAAGCTTTGTTGATAAACTGTAAATAAAATTATAATGTCAAACATTTGCTGTAAATTGTTTTGTTTACAGTCTACAATTTCTGCAACTGGTTTTGTTGTTGTCTCTTGCTTTTATCTAATCATATTGAATGTGTGTCTGAACGTGTGCTATGGTATCTGGTACCAAGATGTTAGCAGCAGTCCTGTAAGTTGAGAGGTGGGAACTTCATAGACAAGTTTGTCCAGCACTTTGCACAGATGCTCCATCTAATTGAGATCTGGGGAATCTGGAGGCCAGGTCACACCTTGAACTTGTCAGGTTCCTCAGATCATTTCTCAACAATCTTTGCAGTGTGGGAGGTGCATTATCCTGCTGAAAGAGACCACTGTCATTACAGAATACCCTTGACATGAAGGGGTGGACTTGGTCTGCAACAGTGCTTAGGTAGGTGGAACATGTCAAAGTAACATCACATGAGGGGTCAGAATGGCTGGTCCACAGCTATGCTGTCTCAAATGCAGCCAGCTGTGATGCATTGTGTGTTCTGACACCTTTCAATCAAAGGATTAATCATCTAAAATTATCTAACTATTTCAGAAAGTTACTACCATAGCTTTCTGTGAGATTGGACCAGATGGGCTAGCCTTCAGTCTCCATGTACATCAGTGAGTCTTGGGTGTCCATTAACCTGTCACCAGTTCACCAATGTCCTTCCTTGGACCACTTTTGGTAGGTACTAACCACTGCAGAACAACCCACAAGATTTGCTGTTTGGAGACGCTCTGACTAGCCATCACAGTTTGGCTGTTCAATGTGAATTTGATGATGATGATGATGATGATGATGATAAGCCTTTATTTGTCACATATACAGTTACATGCAGTTAAATTGGACCCCTCTGACCGTACATACACAAAAACACATGAGACATGACCAGCAAAGGGGAAGGGTAGGGGAGTGAAGAAAATCTGATGTAGGCAAACAGCCATCTGGTCCTGCAGCTGAAAAAAGGGCTGGTCACAGACCCGCCCGTCCACCTGGATGGGAAAAAAAAATGGCTTAACCATCCTTATCTCTGAAGCTCACTCTTTAGATTAAATCAGGTGTAACTGCTCATGATGTCAAAGTGAATGTGTTGAGGAATTCTATAACAACGTTGAGACATTTTCCTAGTTTTACACTTCCAAGCAGCAATCACTCTGGTCTGTAACCCAGTTGCATAGTGCCGACATAGTGTATGTCGATGTGGTTTTAATCTGTTGCTATTTCATTCAAATACAACTTTTAAATGACCAGTTTCCACTGATTGATCTCTAGATAAAACCAAAGTTATTTCCAGCTGCTGCAAGATATTTCAAATGCTGAAGTATATGTTCTATCTACACTATGACACCAAAGCCTTTAATTGTACTCCTTAAAATTACCTTAATGTTGACCTAAATTTCCAATACAGAAAATGAAGGAAAATGACCCAAAAAAATGCACCGATTATGGCTGATTACTTTTTTATGACATATTTGACAAGACCCCTAAAATAACTGAACCTTCTGAAATAATGCTTTCAATTCAAGATTAAGGGGTTTCACACTCATGCTTAAAATCTAATTTTAAGGTAAAATTAGGTGATCGACCACTTAATTCAAATGAGGGGTTTGGTGTATTTTTAGGGGTAAATTAAGGTAGGGTTAAGCAGATTTTAAATACATTGTGTTTCATAGAGCTAGCTGTCTGTTAAACTCTCTATCAAGGTCTCTCTAGCTCACTAGCTAGCTAGCTATCTGTCTGTGTTTCTATTTATCTAGCTTACTAGCTAGCTTTTTATGTATCTATTTAGTTTTTTATCTATCTAGCTTTCTATTTATATAGCTGTCCATCTCTCTGTCAAGCTATCTAGCTAGCTGGATGGCTGACTATCTATTGCATGTTATTTTGGTCAACGTTGTCTTTTTACAAATCCATAGTATTAAGGGCAGGGTGACTGGAGTTGATGCCACTTTAAAGCAACACATTTCCTCTTCTGTAATAATCCTACAGTGCTGTACTTGATCATGGATGACCGATTTTCTGCTGTGACTAAAAAAGCAGGATGGAAGTGCCCCTGTTCCTTTTGTTCAACAGACACTATCATTACAGCTCTTACATGCAGGAGCAGCAGTGATCAAACAGCTGAGCGCCTCTGGACACATCAGTATTAGGACTGTGAGAAAAAAACAAGCCCACTGCCATCGTTTTACAGTCTGCTTGGACCTAGATCTCTCTCATTGTTCCTCCTCTCACTGCTCTCTTTGTTCCCCAAACTCTGTTTTTAAAACAAGCACAATAAAGTGGAAAGTAGAGCAGTTTGGTGTTTGTGTTCAAAGACAGCTTGGAAAAGAAGTGGCTAGAAAAGTAAAGATGAAAAAAACTAAGATTACTGAAGAAAAAAAAAAATCATTTACACCGGGCTCATTCAGGGTGACACAGACAAATGTGCTGAATCTATTGGCACTATAGCTCATATTAGTCTGGGTTTGCTGAGATTGCCATTGATTTTCTGGAGCATTGCCCATGCCCACTGGATGCCTGGTAAGAAGTAAGGAGTGAAACTGAGAGTGTTTTAAAGGTCTTTTTTTCCTTTAAGAGGCACCAAAAGACAAAATAATGTTGTTCAAAGTTGAAGTTTAGCTTGAGCTCCCTGCTGTTTGCACAGGCTCTCCTTAAGCGTTGATGTGCAGAGGGTATCTCTGTTGACTAAGAGAGCGCAGGGCACATCCTTATGCGGGGTAAAATGTAAGACTGATTTTTATAAAGTAGAATATGCTGTGTATTCTCCCTGTGAATTGTCCCTTCTGAAAGATTTTTTCAGATTCACTTCTAAGACAACCAGCTCACAGTGAAAGATAGCCTGAGTTTGTGATTACAGTGTTACAGTTATACCCCAAAAACAATGAGAGTGGTCTATTTTTCCTTCATAGAATTTTTTGGTTTTCTGCAATCAAGCTTGATTAATCACGTTAGATGCAAAATTAAATATTGAAATCAAAAGCACTGAATTGCACACTTTTACTTTTAAAGTACTGCTATATGAACAAAAGTGCAAGAACATTTGTATTCCCTTTAACACAGTTACAGTTCAAATATTTCTGCAAATCTCAACTTAAACATTTATGTAATCAAATCAAATATTAAACCAAAGCTATTTGCCCCATGCAGGGCATTCACATTGTATCTAGAGTCCAGAGCATGGGGGATGGAACAATAGCAGCAGCTCTGGGACCAACTGCAATGGGGGACCAACTCCATATGAAAGTCTATGTATCTGAATGCGGTGTCATTAAAGTCATGGTCAGGTGTTCCAACTTTTTTGTCCGTGCAGTGCTCAAGGTCTCGGCTGGTTTTTGCGGGAGTCAGATGTTCCATTACTTTTATGCTTTTAATACTGCTAATTTCTCAGTTAAGAAGAAAGACAGGCCAACAGCCATTCTGGATTTTCCAGAACGCACAGATTGCCAATCTGCCCCTCAATACCCCCACCTGGGTTGTTATATTCCAGAAATTCTGCTATTGCCTCCAATTCTGATTCCTAGTGATGGGTGTAAGGCCCCAGCCCAGGTAGGAGTCTCCCTCACCTGAAGGACTAGAACTATCTGTTCTGGAATCCACTTTCAGACTCACAACCACCCCTGATTAGTAGATCTGCTTCACCTGAGTATTAGACAGCCACACCCACAAATCACCTGTATTTAAGTTCTTTGTTTTCCTCTATCCAGTGCGAAGTATTGTCATACCTAGTGTGACTTACCGAGCGTTCATTATTGCCTACCTCTGTTCTGACCCTTGCTTGCTGTTTTTTGGATTACCCTTTTGCCTCTGATGATTTCGATTTGTTTGCTCCATGGATTGTTTTCTTGTTTTGACCCTTGCCTGAATAAACTCATTACGTTTTGTGACCAACCCCTGTGTTTACATCCTGGTTTCGTCTACTCTGCGTTTGGGTTCAACCACTGAGCGTTACAATGGGGAATAATGGAATCAATTCTAGCAGTTGATTCCACACAATTGCCTCAGCTTGAAAAATCAAGCCATGAGGAAGGCGGTCCAGCAAAATTAAAGTATGTTGATTGAGTTCAGAGCTGAGTTCATAATATCTTGATTTGTGAGGCTGAGGGAGAAAGACAGCAGCCACAGTAGCAAGTTCCAAAGATACAGTCTTTATTTAAATCCACACGCACAAACGATAAACTCAAAACTTGCTTGTTCTCAGGACCTTCACCATTATGAGGGGGACCTTCACCCCTCTGGAACTCCTTCAAAACAAAACACTGTCCGGATATCCCCGGAAGACCTTCTCTCCACTTCAGTCCATATTCGTACTCAGACTGCACTCTCTTGGCCCTCGTCCCCTTTAGGACCCAAGGACTCCTCGAACGTGAACTTGAGACGTCGGTTCACTTCTGGATGAAATGTAGACAAGAGAAAAAGGGAAAGGGAAAGGAAGGAAATCAGCTGCCAATGAATGTGCACTCGTGACACTAGCTCCTGCCGGCTCTCCTCTCCACCATGCTTCTCCTCTGCTTGTCAGGAGTGCCGACTCTCTGAAGTCCAGAGGGTTCCACCTAGGTTGAGACTGTCTCACAGAAAGAGTCACAAGCACACTCACACCAGACTTAAACCAGCGGTTCTCCACTCACAGCAGTGTAATACATTTTCTCCGTCACTAATGTGAGCACGGAACAAGATGTGTTTTCTTATACAGGTGAACTTCACCCAAAAACCTGGGTGACCACACAACAAGTCCCTGGCTCAGCCAGGCTTTAAACATGCATTCAATCAATCACATTACATGAACACTTAGCTCACAACTGAGCACAGCGGTAGACCCTCGTTCACTCACTCACGCATACACCTCTAGTCCAGAGCTCTATCCCCTAATATTCTGGTGACCTACTTCTCCTGCGCTGAGTCGAAGGTTCACCAGACGTCACAGAATGAAATGATCATGTACTGCTACCTTAGTTGTTCCCCAGGAATTTAACTAAATTACCTATTATATCTTTGTGAGGCAGATTGAGAAGCCAACTCTGCACTCTTAAAGAACGGGTTCTTTGCAGGGTCTTTATTAAAGAACCACTTAAAAATTATGTACTCTACTATTGCAGCTTATGTAATACATATATAATCCAACCTTTTTTTCAGCAGAGAGTGAGGCAGGTTTTGTCATCAAAAGAATGCAGTGTTTGAACGATTTGCACATAGTGACACAGCTTTGTACTATAAATTGAATTATGTAAGGCAATTAGGGTTTTTATGACAGTGAACATATGATACTTATTGTAGGGGGAGAGAGAAGGAGAGAGAGAGAAAGAGATGGAAGCAGCTCTCAAACTAAGTAATGCCATAACTAAAACTGTATGGCTGAAACCCCATTTTTGTTTGTTAGTGCAGCTCTGTGGCAGGTCAGTCCTCTCTTTCTCTCACTCTCTCTATGTTTATTTGATCATGGAGATGTCTGTTCCCTCTTCTCGAGCCCCTAGTCACTTGTTCGGCACCATGTCAGCATACAGAGCCCACACACACACACACAGAGTCTAATGAGGACCAGCAGCCATCTGTAAACAAACCCTCAATGGCCCTACACTTCATGCCTGCATGCCTGAGGGGAAAGTAAATTTTGAGGTGGGATCTCCATGGATCGACTTACAGACCCCACAGATGCTTGATTGAGATCTGGGGAATTTGAAGTCAACATCTTGGACTCTCTGATGCTCATCAAACCATTCCTGAACAGTATTTGCAGTGTGGCAGGGTGCATTATCATGTATTTGGTCTGCAGCAATGCTTATTTAGGTACTAATTAACATCCACATGAATGCCAGAACCCCACAGTATCGCAATGCCTTTGATGGCTTGCCTTCTTCCCATTGTGCATCCTAATGTCACCTCTTCCCCAGGGAGGTGATGCACACACACCCCTAATGTGAAAAAAAAGTGATTATTGGATCAGATCACCTTTTTCTACTGCTCCAGTTCTGATGTTCATATTCACATATTAGACACATTTAGTACTGGGGTCAGCATGGCTACTCTGACCGGTCTGCAGCACCATATGCAGCATTGTGCACTGGCACTCTTCCATCATAGTCATCACAGTAAGCTTATTCAGTAATTTGTGCAACAGTAGAAAGAAAGATAGGCAAACAAGAGAAAAGGAATGGGAGAAATATATTCAGAGAGAGAACTGGGACAAGAATGAAACTGAATTTGAATCTGGATCTCATACACAGTGCTGTGGTTTTGGCTTGTATGCCTTCAGCCTAGCTGGGACATTTCGCTTCTTTATACTGCCACCTTGTCAGAATCAGTATGTTAGTCTTGTCAATGTCCCTTCACTCTGTTTTGCTTTCTTGCAGCACAGATCGAGGCTATACTTGAAGTGTAGCAGAACCACATGCGCTGCTCTCTCTCTCTCTCTCTCTCTCTCTCTCTCTCTCTCTCTCTCTCTCTCTCTCTCTCTCTCTCTCTCTCTCT
>JBBJLR010027961.1:0-12765 GCA_037577145.1 Brachypetersius gabonensis
TGCTGGAGGTAGGATTCGAACCTGTGACCTTTTGGTCCGGAGGCAAGTATCCTACCACTAGGCCACCACCACCCCTGGGAGTGACGCATTACTCCCAACACTGTCCAGCATTAATGCCCAACATACAGTAGGTAGTGTGTGTACCTGCTATTGCATTCATTGGAAGCAACCAGTAATAAAGGGAGATTTTAAATGTAATTTGATTTATAAGGTAAAATGGTCATAGCTACATGTTATAGACAATAATAGAAATAAATAATGGGAAATAAGAAAAAATAATACATAATTAAAAAATAATGGAAATGTGTATTCAGATACAGAATCTCTAGCAGAGAACATGCCCTGACCCCCAGCCTAAATGAGCATGTCGCCCCTGGGTAATTGTCCCATTTTAAGGTGTACATAAGAATTCAATGCTACTTGCGACTGTGTCATCTAAGACTATTGCTTTGTCTCATTTCATGCTAAAGAAGAGTCTGAACGACGCTCACAGAGGAGAAATGATTAATTTCTAAGCTGCCCTTTTCTCGTCAGCCAACAATGAAAAAATGAAAACAAAAGCTTGCTATTGTGGCTTGTGTGTTTTTTGCCAAAGCCGTCTTCTTCAGTTTCTAAATGGCTCCTCCGGGGCGAGTAAAGACATGGCGAATGTTTCACATCTGATTGGAATTTCCAGGGGGTAGATTGCACTCGTGGGGTACCCTGACATTTGAAATAACAAAGAACTCTCTGAGGTTGCGAGTGCAAATTACCACATCAGAGGATGTGTCTGCCAGAGAAAAGGGGAAGTTCAGCTTGAGGCTCACCAGGTTTTATGGCGTTATCTTAATCAAGTGAATTAGTCAGCGCCCACATGGCCACCATTCATCTCAGAAACAACTTTATCACAAGGTGTATATTATTAGGGATATTACGCCTGTCGTGATTAGGATTTTTTTTTTTTGCCTGATGATTAATTGATATAAAAATAATTGTTATTAACAATGTTATGGTCTGTTTTGCAGTATAAGCCTAAATTGGCCAAATTGGCTGATTGGCTGTCTATGCTGCCCAGCTGTCTTTACTTTGAAGTTAACACTACACTGTGCTTGCATGAAGTGATACACGGCACGGTTTTGGATGTGAATGCTCAAATATGTATACAGTTGCATATAATCCTGTGTGGTCAGTCAGACAAAAGTATTGCCTGGCCCAAACTACAGGATAATGGGGCCAATTTTGGGCCCGTCCTGTCTACTCACAGTTCTAACCTGCCACAAACAGATGCTCAGCATAGTGAGGGAGGAATGCTGATTTTCTTAAACGAATGGCGGGCAAATTAAGTTTTGATGGGGGAAAATAAAACACAATTATCCAGATGACAAATGAAACCACACAGCCTGAGGGTGCTACAGCAGTGGTATGCTAAAGCATTATCACTACAAACCTGCAATTGCCTTCTACTCTATTTGGATAGAAGTATTGGGGCACCTGCCAATTTTTCCAACAGGGACTTCAATGACATCACATTCAAATACCTAGACTTTAATATGGAGTTGGTCCCCCTTTGTAGCTATAATAGCAGGCATTTGTGTTGGATAAGGTCTGGCTTCCAATCTCTGCTCCAGTTCATCCCAAAGGTGCTGGATGAGGTTGAGGTCAAGACTCTGTGCAGGCCAGTCAAGTTCTTACACACTGAACTCACTGGAAGTAAAAGGTGACCTGAATTTAATAATTAAGAGGTGTTTCCTAATTCTTTTCATTTTTATAGTGTACCTTGGATACTGTTGCTCTTTCTGGCAAGTGTGGGTAATTCATGAAAAGTGTTTTCACACCTTTGCATGACAAGCATCTCATGTCATCGTCACCTGTCTGCATCAACACTCTGAATCTCACTGTACTTGATACTGATTGGTTTGTAGATGGAAATGTGTCTGGTGTGGTCTCAGCAGGTTAAAAAGGAAACATTGTTTCTGATGGCATTGTTTTTATATGTTTTTATATACAACTGCTGCAGTTTGTTGATCTTCAGTTGACATCTCTATCCTATCCTCTCTTATCCCCCCTCTCTTAAAATAAGTGAAATAACTCAATACTTCTCTCCCCATGTGCCACCGTAGCTCATTTTTACTTCTCTTCTGGTATATTCTCTGCTTCTGTTGTGTAATAGTTGATGTTAGCCCGTCTCAACGTCTTTTAATTGGTCTGGAAGTCCAAACCGTCCAAGAAAGTGTTTTTTACACTTCATTTAATTTGATCCAGTTCAAGACCGGTGGGTGCCACTCCCAGTTATGACTGGGCTGTTCAATCCTTAAGTGTTTTCCCTTATTTCAGAAACAAAATTAAACACAATAAGGGCATGTTAAGGAGCATGTTAAAGATCAGGTGTGTTGGGAGCAGTGAAAACACTCTGCAGGAACAGAACTTGACAAACCCATTTCCCCCCAATAGGTTGTTAACTAGTTATGTGTTGGAAGCAGGTCTGCTGTAACACCAGGTGGTCATCAGCCCTCCTTCTGGAGATCCATGTTCTTGCACACAAATGAATCTGACCAAGCCAATCATAGTCCTCAGAAGAAAATAATGAGCTGGGACAGGGGCATCAGGTGGTCTACTGGAATGCTGAGCTCCCAAGACTGCTCTAAAACAGCTCAAGGTTCAAGGATACTTTTTTCATCAGCAGGTGTGAACAAGTACATAGTCTGATGAGATATTTCTCCATGGACCATGGTGCAACATACATCAACATTCAAAGAATGTTTTCCAGTTCCACACTGTCCATTTTCACTGCTTCCAACACACGTGATCCAACTAATCAAGCCCTTACTGTGTTGACGTAGGTTTGGTAAAGAAGGGACGACACTAATAGGACCAGGATTGGCAAAAAAAAAGTCCCACATTATTGGAGCGCCTCAGAAGAACTATTTAACTTTCTGGTCAAACAGGCTTGTAAAAGTGATGAGTGTGTAGAAACTTGTAAAAGGCCATGTAATATAAAGATCATTTACCATGTCCTTTATATTACATGGAGGTTCCTCAAACTTTACCGGCACATCTCATTTACAAAAGTGACTCTCTAAAGAACAATTGGGGAAACCAGAAAAGTTCTATGGCTTCAAGCACTGCTTACAACACACCTGATCCAACTAATCAGCCGGTTTTCAAGCCCTTACTGTGTTGAAGTATGTTTTTGGTCAAGAAGGGAAGGCACTAAAAAGACCAGAATTGGGGGGAAAAGGGACAGTTAAACCTAACAAACTTAAACCAGTAACACCAAACTAGCTAGTTTGGTAATTCCTACTGTTTCAAATGTTTGACGCCGTGTTTTGCACAGGATCTAAACAGTTTTGTTTCAGGATCTATAACCCCAGGTTCTCATTGCTCAGGAGGGGCAGACGAATTTGAACCTATGACCTCCCAATCTTGGAGGCATCGGTCTTGCCATTAAACCACAGGGAACCACAGGGTCCCACAGTTAACATGCCTATTTTGGAAATTTGACTTTCAGATGAGGTCTGCTGTTCAAGACATAAAGCTGAAGACTGATTAGAACCTGGAACTGCTTTGTCTTGGAGACAGTGCTCTTACCACTAAGCCACAGGATCTCACAGCTATCCTGCCTTTTTTGCACATTTCACTTTCAGCTGAAATGTGACATACAAGACATAAAAGCTTGATTAGATCTCACAAGCTTCTGTTCTTAAGACCACTGCAACCTAACAAACTTTATGATATTTTACTTTCAGATGAATGTGACGTGCAAGATATAAAATAGACAACTCAGACTGGATCCTTTCTAGATTTGAGCCCATCATTTAAACTAGTACACTATAGAGCCAGGCTGACAGCTCTACATATTTTTGGACATTTGACACACAACACATTAAAAGTAAGACACTGATTTGATCCTACAATTTTCCAATCTTGAGGCCACAGATAAAGCCAGTGAGCTACGGGGCTTGACAAGCTTTTCAACTCATTTAAGATGTTTGACTTTCAGATAAGGCATGACATGCAAGACATAAAGTTGAAGACTCAGGTTTGAGCCCTTCTGTTTTTCACACAGTAGCTTAAACCGTCTTGGCACACTTTGTGAATATTTGACTTTCAGATGAAGTGTGACTTACAAGTTTTAAAGTCAAAGACTTGGGTGTGATCCCATGACCTGATGTTTCTGAAGTCACAGCTTAAACAAGTGAGTTATGTGGCTTGACAAGCAATGCTGTTTTATTCTATATGTATCTTTCAGATTCCTAAATCATCTCAGACTGAAGAATGAGTTTAAAATGAACAAATTTAATAACAAGCTGTCTAACTTATTTAAGATATATGACTCAGATAAGATGTGACATGCAAGAAGTAAAGTTGAAGACTCAGGATTGTTTTTGAGACAGTAGCTTAAACAATGAGCTACAGAGCTAGGTCAGAGGCTTGGTTCATTTTGTGGATATTTGATTTTCAAATGACACGTGACATGTAAGACTCATCAGAAATATAAAGAAGAGTCATTGAAGTGAGCCAATGGCCCAATGATAACCTTCATTTAAGGCAGGAAGACTGCAAGCCGTTCACCTTCTGGCTTTCATAAACAAGCTATGGTTCCATCTAAGCCCAAATCCAGGGGTGCCAAACCTGTGAAGAGTCCCTGGAGGACCACACTTCTGCAGACTTCGGTATTTTCTCGCCTTTAAGCTCAGCTAACAAAGGCTTTACTGACTCTCTGATGAGTTTAATCAGGTGTGGTTGAGGAGGTTCAGATTTACATGGACAATGTTACTGATAAAATCCATAAATCTCAAATAAAAGAATCTTTGGAATATTATGTCAATGATGTGTAGCTATGCTGTTTACAAAAAAAGATCAAAAGCCCCAACCTTTTTTCTGACATTAAATTAAATAGGCAGAACACTGTTAGTTTAATGTGAGCTACAACTGATGATTCAAATGAACTTGCTGGATGTTACTCAGTGCTGTAATCGAGTGCCACCACCTTTCCTTATTTTCCACACAAACCTGCAGTTCTAAAGCTAACATGAGTCTCTATTAGCTTGTACACTACTGAAAAATCATCTTTTTCAGCAGACTAGTATTCACTCCTCACATCAGATACCCTAGGGTGTCTGTGACCCTGTCATTGGTGCACTTTTGGTAGGAACTGACCACTGACCAAAAACCCCCACAAGACTCTGGAGATACTCTGACAGCAGTCTTTAACACAGATATACAGCTACAGTTAAAATATTTCTTGAAAATCTAAACTTAAACGTGTAATCAATCAATGAACGTAATCAAATCAAAAATATAACCAAAGCTATTTGCCACTACATTTTATCTAGTTTGTTATATGAAAACAAGTTACCCTCAGAGTCCTGAGCATGGGGGGACAGAACCATAATGGACTTCCATATTGAAGTCTATGTATCAGAATACAGTGTCATTTATGGCCCGGTTGTTGTAATGGTCAGACGTCCATATTTTGTCCATATTATGTGGATATGCATGTCCCCTGTGAAAGCCAGCCGAGATGTAGAGCTGCATGCTGCGTGCACCCACAAGCACAAGAAAGCAATGAATTTTCAAAGTAAAAGTAGTTTTTAATAAAACCCTGCATAAACATGCGATAAAATTATTGTCTGCGTTAAATAAATAATGCATTAATGCGATAATAACGTGTTAACATACCCAGCCCTAGATAAAATCTAAATCAAGATTTCAGTTCCTCTATAATGTAAAGCTGTAGGATAAATAAAAAATACAAATCTACACAGGAAAGACAGTTTGCCAGTCATAGCATGAGTGAGGAAGGTATTTTAAAGATCGATTATGAGTGTATTTCCCTAAGGACATCAAGCAGCTGAAGCTGAGTGATTATCATGTAATGTGGAGCTTCAGAGGTGGCTCAGTGTTGTGTTTCTTTAATAGCATGGCTCACAGGGTCTTAAGTTGGTGGAGTATAGATATTTGCTCTGTTGAGTGCTACCAGTTTTGAGCTGTCACTCAGAAGAGAGCTCTCAGGGATGGTGACATGACTTAAGGTCACAGACTACTTTCAGGCTTCTTTCAATGCAGGGCTTTTATGCCGTTGCTATGACACAGCTGGATTGGAAATGAAATGATGACAAAGAGAATAAATGGTGAATGGGAATACATTTTAAAAGCTACTGCAAAACATTAAAATCTAGCATTTATTTCCCAGTTCTCCCTCCAGTTTAGTTGTGCCTTTGTATTTTCACCCACCAGTAAGGACTCCCCTATCACACAATACCACCAGAACTGAGAGGGTGAGGTCAAGTCAAGTTTATTTATATAGCTCATTGTCATTCACACAAATATCATTCAGAGTGCTTACAGAAACAGAATAAACATTAGAATAAAATAAGGGTGAATAAAGAAATAAAATAATTCAAAGAAAACCAATAGAAGAAGATTGAAAGTGCAGTGGAAGTGGCCATATAAGAGAACAGTGCACTGCTAAGCAGCTTTTTAAAGCTACAGTTAGTGCAGATCTGATATTGATTTGTATTTTTTTCCAGCTGCGGGCAGCACATGAGTCAAATGAAGCCAGCTTCAATATCTTTTTAAACTGCCACTAATGCCATGTCAACACGCTAGGTTGAGAGACCTAATCATCAGTTTTGTTATCTCAGCTGACTGACACCTGCACTGGTGAGTGATGGGGAAACGAGAGAGACACTTGCTCATCCAGAGAGATCAAAGCCAAATATGTTGTCTTGGATGACTGGCCATGGGTTGTTATGACATTCCCTGGGATCAAGCTTGTGATAGGGACAACAGTTAGACAGTTACACTACCGAAGAACGAATGAATGTTTAAATAAATTAGTGCTGGGCATGTCAACGCGTTATTCTTGCATTAGTGCATTGTTTACTTAACACCGACATTTATATCACTTGTTAACTTAGGTTTTTAAAAAATTCCCTGATTTTGAAAGTTCGGTGCTGTTTTGTGTTCGTGGGTGCGCGCAGCAGACAGCACTATACGTCTCGGCTGATTTTTCGCAGGGGTCAGGCGTCCCATTACTTTTGACCATATAATATCAACAAAAGCAATGGGATGCCGGATCCCCGCGAAAAACAGCGGACACGAATAGCGCCTGGTGGACAAAAGCAATGGAATGCATGACCTTTAGACCAACAGGGACTTTAATGACACTATTCAGATAGACTTTCATATGGAGCTGATCCCCCTCTGCAGCTGCTATAATGCTCTGGACTCTGAAGGGAACTTGTTTTTCTGTAACAGACTAGATCAAACGTTAATACCATGTCAGGAACTTTGGTTTTATATTTTATTTAATTAGATTAATGTTTAAGTTGAGATTTGCAAGAACTATTTGTATTGTAACTGTGTAACTGTGTTAAAGGGAACTCTGCTGTTAAAAAGCACCTTATTTGTTTAAAGTGTTTGCAAACCAGATGTTATTGCATTTCTGTTCATACAGCAGTAGTCTAATAATAAAGGTATCCAGTTTTGATGTATATATTTTCGTTTTAGCCAGGCCCACAGCATCTCCCAGTGTCTGGGAACTGACCAGTTTGGATGTGAAAGAGGAAATCCGAGGTCAGAGAGTGGAGCACTGTTTTTTCCTTTTCACTGTTTGTGAGTGAACCTAAAGAGATGAAAATAAATGGCTGTTTTTCTGCAGTACAGGAGAATTATAAAAGATCACATATTAGTTTACATCAGCTGAATTTCTGACCTGTGCTGTCTTTCATCATTCAGTGCTTATTTTAATGGAAAGACATTAAAGCTAATTTAGAAGGCTTTATTGCTTCTCATTGCACAAAAGCTAGGCACCATTCCAGAAAAGAAATAAACGATGAGTCTTATGAGATGGTAAATCACGTTCTCTTGCCCTGACTTCCCGAAATTTGGCTTGAGGAGGGGAACTGCTGCACAAATGTTTATTCTGCTGTGTTCTGGGTGAATGACTTTAAATGATCTTCGATCCTCATGGTTTGGGCAATTGAACCACTATTGCCACATTTCAGAAAGTCTTGTCAGTCAGTCTTACTCATCGCTGCATAAAGGCTGCCAAGGCTGCCTGAGTTTTCCCAGGAATTTGCAGACTTTCTCTTAAAATTGTTGTTGGAAAAAGTTGTGCTGTCTTAAAATAGCTGGAAAGGCTACACAGGGGGTCCCCGAGTTATGCCACAGACCCCTTTCTTCGACAGTGATGGACCCCGAAGTCAAAATGCACCCTAGCCTAAGTTACTTACCGGCCCAACAGCGCAGTAAAATCATAACAACACAACTGAGCCGCAGACAAAGAAAAACTTCCTCACACCTCGTTACTTGAGGCTTACTGTGCAAGTCGGGTGGGAGTAGGAGTGAGCGTTGTATGTCGAGACTGTTGTAACCCAAGGACCCCTTGTAACTGTAAAACATTTTCAGCAATGGCTGTCTATACTAGAGTGTGTTGGTGACACTCCCTACTGCAGTCAAACCAAAATATTATGACTACCTGCTTAATATGGTTTTAGTCCTTAATGTGCCTCCAAAAAGATCTTCCCTACCCAGGCATGGACTCTACAAGACATTCTGAGGGTACCCGGGGTATGTAGTACTGCCTAAACATGCCTGTTATCAGAGATGCAGCTATCAAACACGTATACATACTTTACAAATTAAGAGCTGTGGGAACAGGTGGTATTCCAGGTGATTCTTAGGGTGTACCACTTGGTAGTGTATTTTCATCTTTCTGATATAAGCAGGGCGCAACTCATTCAAAACAAATCTCTAAAACTGCAGAATAAGTTACTAGACAAAAATAATAAGAAGAATAATCAGCTGCTGTCATCTGACTGCATGATTTTGATTGTGACTGTTAGAAGCACAGAGCGGAAGTGCCATAAACAATCTGTTGAAGCATCTAATCCTGCTGATATGAAGCTGGGGGATAAAGAAGAAGAAGAGAGAGCACCAACGTCCCCTACACAGACAGGATTTTCTGCCAGAAAGGGCTCTGTAAGCTTTTCATTCTGCTCAACAGTTTGAACTGTTTCCGCTGGCTGGTTTCTGGCTCTTCACCATTTTATTCAAACACAACTGACTGTTTCCTGTCAAATGGCAGGGATAGTGACAAATCCTGCAAATGATGTTTACTGTGATTTCTTTCTTTTTTACTGAAGTACTAAAAGAGGGTGACTGGGGTTTCCAGTGGTACGCAAAAGTAATGACTTGTGAGATCACTTTTGCAGGAAGGAATAAGTACTGAAACCCTTTTCATTTTTTTAGTAACTACCTGAACATCATCCAGTCATGTGTCTATTTAGTCTGTCCAAGGCTGAGAGGCGAGGCAGTGTTCTGACCCTATTAGGCATATTCATAGGAAAACAGGATTGGGACTCCAACATTTAAAAACAGCCCTGAGTTTGTCCTGTGTTTTCAATTTAAGGTGGTAACCTGCTCAGGGTGGCTAGGGCTAAACTTCCATGGATTGGTTCTAGGCTGCTGCCACGCACCTGACAGACGATGATATAATGAAGTTAAGACATCGATCCTGCTCCGCTACAGTGAGACTGTTAGCTCTGCAGTGTGGAGGCAGTTTTGGGTCAGACTTGCCTGCTGGGTTTGACGTATACGAAATTGGTCGTGCCGAGGTGCCGTGGCTACATGTGGTGCAAAGGCTAATTGCGGTGTTAATGGAATAACCTGTGCAAGTCCAAGTGGGCCTGGAGGTTAAAGCATGAAAAGATACAGCAGGCTGCGATATCATGCCGTGATCCACGGCTGTTTGTTGGTAATGAGGATTGCCCTCAAAAGCAGACCTGCTTTAAATTAGTTTTTCACACTCAGCAGTGCGTCAGTGCTGAACACGTTTTTTTTTTATCATTCTTTTTGTCAAGGCTTTCAACTGAGAAAAAGTTAATAGAGCTAACTACTGCCCAGTGTTGCCTCACACCTTTGGGAAGGAGCTGAGTGCAGAAGATTAAAGAGATACAAGAGATGTCTCTAATGAAACTGTTGCTGCATCTTCTTGACGAGTCCTTTGACTACATTGTTGCAGAAACATCCTGATCTTCTCGTAGGTATGATAATCTTTACCTTAGGAAAGGGATACCCATTGAAGCTTGGTGCAATTATAACTTATTTTTGTCTCAGCAATGTCAAAATAGAAGTAGCTGAATAATTAAGACACAGTCACATGCTCATGCTGATTCTGTATACGAGCCTCAAATAAACTTCTAGAACCATGAGACCATTTATACAGAACATTTATACAGAACATTGAGTAAAAAGGTTGTTTTTTTTTAAATGGCAGGAAGAACCACTGATGTAGTCACACAGTAAGCTTTTGTCGGAGCAGCCAGATGTGGTAGCGCAAACCAGAACAAAATGTCAATGTACAGATGTGCTAATGTACACTAGAGCAAGGGTCTCAAACTCAGTTCCTAGTGGACCATAGCCCTGCAGAGTGCTATTTTCTCCCAAACTCTGGATTCACCTCCTACACCTAATCTATGTCTCCAGTCTCCTTCAGACTTGGACAAACACACACACACTTAATGTCAAAGGTGGGTAATTTGGTTCCATGGAGTGAAAATCCTCTCCTGAATTTTGTCTGCCAGGCTTCTCTGGTTTGCGTAAAACAGGAGATGACGTATCCAGGCTGGTGGAACAAGATTAAAGTAAAGTTTTCTTTGCGTTTAACCCATTCACCAAGTGAAGTGGGTTGCTACCAGCGAGGCGCACCCGGGGAGCAGTGTATGGGGATGGTACTCAAAGGTACTTCAGTGGTGCACTGCCAGGGATTTCTGATCACAGGTGCTACTCCCTAAACACTAGGCCTCCAACTCATGTCTGGTTAACTTCTGACTGAAAAAGGGCATGTGGCTGAATGACTGTCCAATTGCTCTGTTAATCCGGGCCTTAAGGGGGCAATGGACACTTTCAGCAGGGCTGCCTGGGATGCAGAGGCTGGAGTTAGGACATTTAGATCGGGCTTTAAAAGCCATAACCATTAGCTGCTGACTCAACAGTGTTAATTGAGAACTCATTGTAGATCTATCTACAACATTTTATTGTCAGGAGTGTAATGGTGCACTTGGTGTTCTCATGATATTTTGAACAAAATTTGAATGAAAAGAATGAAGACTGTGCAAAGGTTGCTTGAGGTTGCTATGACAATAGTATGACAGACTTTACACTAGATTTTGGAACATTGTTGTGACAATTCGTTTGCATTCAGTCAGAGAGCATTAGTTTGGTAATTAATTCTGGATCACAAGCTCCACTCTCCACCACGCTTCCATTGCTGGGAGGCTTGGAATCAGGATGGTGATTTTAGTTCCAGAGCATTCTGTTTTATTGCCTTTACTATGGAGATTATACAACCTCTGTGTGCTCAGTTGAAAGCCTATGTCAGTAATGAGGGCACATTGAAGTAGGAGAATTTGCACTTATTTGATGAAATCTCTGAATAGGTTGATCTAGGTGGAGGTTTGTTTCATTTTCAGTCATTTCATACAACTTGTTCCAGGATATACTGAGCTCTAAATAAAACATACATGAAATCTTGGCAAAGCCTTGGCAGTTTTGCAGTTAGGTTTATGTAATGAAGTTCACCTGAGGTGTTCTCAGCTCACAGGCCCACATGGTGTGCGAGACTCAGTTGAATGTTCCCACGTTTTGTGCTCCTTCCCCAGCAAAATTGTCTGTGTAATCACAAGCTTGTCACGGCCTCCGTTCTGCGGTTCCAGCTTGTGGTTCGGGCACTCCGCCCTAAGCCTTGGCAAAATGTGCTGCATCAGTGGTGGCAAATGGCTGCTTTTTGCTCCATGAAAAGTAATGGATATGACTGATGCGCGTGCTTCACGCTCCCTGAACAGATGTGGGAAAAAGCTTCTGCTGGAAGGCAGAGAGAGGGAGCGCTGCAGGATGCGTCTGACCCCGCCGTGGCCTCAGTGTGTATATGTATGAACGTGTGTGTGTGTGTGTGTGTGTGTGTGTGTGTGCGGTCAGCCTGGGTGTTAGTCTTTTGTTGGCACTATCACACAGAGCAGCCGACAGTGGCCTGGAGCTGTGGCTGTAGTTTCTACAAGCAAAGTCTGGACTTTATGAGCTGTAAAAATATTCCTGGCCTCTGATACAACCTTTGTTAGTGTCAGTTTTTGTCAAGTAACTAGCTAGGCATGGGAAGCCAGGTGGAAAATCATAACTGCAGAGGAATAGCCCCCAACAATAATGCAGTCACCAACTCTTTAATGCTGCTCCTGTCCAGGATTCACTCTGGATACTTTTTGACAATTCAGCTCTTTTTTTAAATCTGCCTAGTTTAGCAAGGCTAATAAACAACAGGAGCTAGCGGGTTATTAGGATCTTTTCTGTAAACTCACCTTCAAAACTGGCTGAAAACAAATGTGATGTGGTTTAGGACAGGGGTTCCCAAACCTTTCAGCTCACGACCCCCAAACTAACCGTGCCAGTGACTGGTGACCCCCACTATCCTCGGAAGTGGTTAAACTCGGAGATCATCCTCCACCTTCAGTCGTGACCTGTATTTATTTTTAATGTACGTGAGGGCCGAAAAAGTCTTTTCGCACAAGTAGGTGGTGCAAAACGGCATCAGTACATCCACAGACTGTAAAGTTGGTCTGATATTCGACATTCGCTTGATATTCGCTTGCGCAGCTTTAGGCGCAATCGCAAAACTACTACAAGTTATGCAAAAGAATACAAAAAATCTATTAAATCTATTAATCTCTTCAACAACGTGACTTTGTGGTGTCAGACCAAGTCTAATAACTTTAAACTAATATTCCT
>JBBJLR010028001.1:0-12508 GCA_037577145.1 Brachypetersius gabonensis
GATTGCAGTATGTTGGTTAAATAGTTGACTCGGATTTAAGCTGTTTTCCAGGTAAGAAACAGTCGTGGACTTCTTAATCACTGATGTACGTCGCTCTGGATAAGAATGTCAGCCAAATACCGTAAATGTAAATGTAAATGTAATGCAACTTTCTGCAGACATTGTGTTATTGACTTCTGTGCTGGGACCAGACACTTCTTTTTCTCCTGCTGTTATTTAGACTTGGCATGATTTTTCAGAACTGTGATCTCTGCTGCCATTTGCACATTGCAACAGTGACAGAAATCTTTGCTGTTAGTGCAAGCTACAGGCATTAACCACCCAGTAAAAATAGGTGCGGTCTTTCTCCCATTCATTTCTGTCTGATGCCGATGTTGCGTATGCTTACTCTTTGCGTCTTCCGTAACTGCAACTCCGTGCTTAAAACACTCATGGTGCATGACCTTGTGCTAGGCTACATCGCGGATTGATTGGCTGTAAAGGTACGTGAGACGATAAATGGGTGCACAAACAAGCGTGAATGTAACCATTCTGTCATACGTGAGCACACCACAGCACACAGTGTGAACAGCACAAAATACTTCCTCTACATTTACCAAGTGAAGTAGCAGCCAGGAACACCTGGGGAGCAGTGTGTGGAGCACCTTCCTGATCGCAGGGCAAACGCCGTAACCACTAGGCTACCAGCTGCCCCCAGGTATTTCAAGTATGTCTAGTATGTCTGCGCAGCCTGATGAAAACAGAGATCTGTACCTTGTCATGCTAATAAAACAACTTCGCCATAAAATGAAGGGGTAAATTATCAAACATTATGGTATTTTTGGAATTTTTGATCGTTCAGAGGGTAAAATTATCTTACAAATATGATAATCGTCATACTAATACGATAATTATCGTTCAGCTGGCAACACTGCTCGGGAGGAACCAAGACCCAAAAGGGGAACTCCTCAGGTCGACAGAGACAAAAGAACAAGAATAATGAATAACAAGAGATCGCCTTAATGAACAAGATTATAGGCAGATAGACCCTCTACAGCTAACAGAGTTGGTTTGACTTTTATTATATAAATTATTTTTCCCAATTCCTCTTGCTCTTGCATGCACGGCAACGCACATGCACATACTCGTACATGCAAGCACACACAAAGCGGGCCGTCTCTCCTCATGGTTGCGTCTGCCTCCTCAATTGAATTGGTGGCTCTGGTAGGTATATATTGGCAGGTGATTTGCCACTGGACGGATGTCCCATTCGACCCCGTGTCTTCCGGAAAGTTGGCTAACAGACCGGTAACTTGGTCCATTGTGCACACCGGCTGTTTGGTTGTCAGGAAGTCAGGAATGTTCGAGCTTGGGCTGTATAGCCCAGGCTCAAAGGCCTCACCGTGGCTGTTCTTCAGTGTTGCTGTTTTGTCTCTTGTTTCTTTGCTTTTTGTTTTATTTTTTGCTATTTTGTTTTTGTGGATTACTTTTCCGTTTATTTTTTGTGATTTACCATTCTTTTGTATTGTCCCTTTATTTACCTTGTTTTGTTTTGTGAACTGCAGGAGAGGACCTACAGGAGAGACTCAACTTTTTTTGTTAGTAGCATTTTTGTTGGTATTTATTTTCCTTGCTTCGTGTTGTGTGTGTGTGTGTGTGTGTGTGTGTGTGTGTGCGTGTGGCTTCACACAAGTAAACTTTACGCTGGAGCTAGAGCTAGTGATGGAGGGAAGGGCTGAACTAAACATGCCACACTCCTTGCAGAGAAGGCGCTTGCCAAACTCTATACTGAAACTTACTGTTTATCGGACGCGTCGTCTCTCATCAGTGGGCTGGTGACGTTGGTGGTAGCCAGGAACATGACGGTCTCCACAGTAGACACCAGGCTGTCTGACACGGTGAGGGGAAGCTGTGTTAAGGGATGTCTCCTGAAGGCCACTATCTTCTCTACAGTCTTGAGTGTGTTCAGCTCCAGGTTGTGCTGACTGCACCAGAGTACCAGCCGCTAAACTTCCTGCCGGTTTGCAGACTCATTGCCATCCTGAGTCCAATGGCAATGTTGGTAGCATTTTTGTTACTAAAAACTTAGCATTTTTGTTGTTAAACATCTGCAAACTTCAGCTGTTTAACAGATGAGTTCTTGGAGAGCAGTGGGGAGAGCACACGTGAGGGGCACCAATACTGAGGGACCATGTTTCAACCTTACTTGGAGCTTCCTGTCTGTCAGGAACAATGGTACTAAACGCCAAACAAACTGTCTTTTATGCTTGAAAGTAAATAATGTGTAAGCAAGTTTCATAAACATCACTTCCAAATGGAAAATCTAATTTTTTACAAAATTATTTTAAATAATTTTAAGGAATGTTATATTGGGTTATATAAGCTCCTCAGATTTCACATCCGTGAGACACTAATGTCTTTTCAGCTCTGGCTTCTACCTTCAGTCCTCCCTATTGACTGATATACCTGTGTCTAATTTCTAAAATCAGTTTCTTAATGTAAAAAATTATGTATGTTAAAATGCGTCTAGCATAGTACCCCTAAGATAACATATTCAAGATAACATCGTATCTTTTTGGAGTAAATAGGTACAAAATTGTCCTTTTTTAATTTGCATTGGCTGCAAACACCCTGTGTATAAAGTGAAGGCTTAGTATTTTAAAATAAATGGATTGAAATGGATGCACTGTTCTCCAGGGACAATGATGTAATATACCTTTTGGGTCCTGTCCAATTCCACCCACTAGCTAGAACTCCTCCAGCTTCAATAATGTTATGTTACCTATAACAAATGCATTTACTGTCTAGCATCCGCTTGAGTAATATGAGAAGAAGAAAGCTTTCCTAACCATCCAAACGTGCTTTCTTGGATTTCCAGCAATGAATTTATTCAGCCTCACTAGGATCCAACTCTCGATCTCCCAATGATAGGGCCACGGCTTAGGCAATTGTGTCACTCTGGAACCTCCAAAAGTCATTTACTTTTAAGGTTCACTTATGTTACACAATTAAAACCACTGTACAATGATGATAAAAATGTACAGTTCTATTTCTGATGTAGGAAAGCACAACTTTCAGTTTTTCCCCATGTACTTTGCTTTGTGTCTGTTTCCGCATCATAAACGCGAATTAGTTAAATGCAATCTCTGTGTAAATTTTACCTAACAGCCTGTTATGTTCACATTTTAGCAAAATCAATAAATAAGCAGCCCGTGTACTTCAACATTCAGGTTATATTTCAAATTCAGGTTCATTTAATTCTAATATCTTGACATTCAGATCCAGAACACATTTATTTACAATGCAGTTTATATTTTCATTTTTGTAGTGATAAGAAGTCTGATTACATAAAGAGTGGTGCTAGACTGCCTGTCCAACAGTGCTTTCAAAACACAGCTAAAACGGGTTTTTCTTCTCCCTAGTCTCTGTATGCAGTTCTCTTTCAGTGCAAATTTTGCTTTACTTTTGTGGTGAAAGCAATTATTTTAGTTAATCATTACCATACCACTGATAGGAGAAATGAAAAATTATGATAAACATACTTGGGTGTGTATTCATTGACAGATTCTCTGACGATGCAGGCTGCCACGACTAGACCAACAGCAGTCTCAGCTAGAAACCAAAATCAAGATATTTGCTTTTAGGAGGTTAGTGGGGTGTTGAAGGCTGTTAATGATTAACTTCTCTTTGGTAGCTTTTCTGTGCTATCCCCATAGATTTCCAGGTAATAAAAAGCTGACACTAAGTAAACATAGTTGTGCATTACATATTTCCTGGACATGTTGAGGCCTGCAGTGAATTCAGCTCAGTCATTTAAGCCCATTTTCCACTTAATACAGCTAAGACACACACACCTTTGGCAATCATTAAAACATTCAAAACAGAACCACGCCTCCTGTATCCACATTCACACCCGCAGATACTTGCAGAGCATCATAACAAAAAGCCTATTTAAAGGCAGCTACTTCTGACCTTAAGAAGGCTGAAAGCCATAAAGTATGCCATGCAGTTCAGTTTAAGTCTGATGAGATTTTTATCAATGCTGTGGGTAACTGGGCTCAGCCCGGCAGCATATAAATCAGATCATGTCAGCTGCAGGATTTTGGCTGTGCCTCAGCATCCTAGTCTTTCTTTAAATGGAGACTTTGCAATCGGAGGCATTTTCTCTATGCATTACTTCATGAGATCAGACCAGAACACGTATACCAAGCTGCCACTACAACCACAGTGCTCTGGGAGGTCTGTTTTTTAACTGTACAACAGGACACTGGAATTACAGTGAATTAATCATTTTTATGTGTGTTATGCTGTGGTGTTTATTGTGTTAGTTACATACAGAATTACAAAAAAATCTAAGTGGTAAAACAGCACAAATTTAGAATTTGTCTTTTTTTAATATATATTTCTCAACAGCATGAATTTCAGGGGGCTGCGCTTTGCTCGAGCCATGGAGTTCACTGTCCGCGAGATAAACAAAAGAACAAATCTTCTGCCGGGAGTCACGCTAGGATACCAAATACACGACTCATGCACTGCCGTGCCCATGGCCATAAAGGTGGCATTTGAATTAGCTAATGGGGTGGAGACAGTTTTCAACGACACTGATACTTGCCCAAAACTTGCTACAGCCGCTGTTATTGCTCTTGTAGGCGAGTCTGGCTCCACACCGTCAGTTGGCATGGCCAGAATGCTGGGTCTCTTTGGAATCCCACAGGTGAATATTGAAAATAGCTCAGTTTTGATTCAATATTTAATATGCACCCTGATGTGTCTTTTGAAACTGAACTGTCATATGATGCCCGTTTAAATATCAGCTTAACTGGAATTCAAATTGCCAAATTACGTACTGGCTCTTTTTTTTTTTTTTTTTACTTTTTATACACTGAATGACAGGTGAGCCACTACGCAACCTGCGCTTGTCTGAGCGATAAGCTCGAGTATCCTTCCTTCTTCAGGACCATACCGAGTGACCACCACCAAGCAGCCGCACTGGCACGAATGGTCAAGCATTTCGGCTGGACATGGATTGGAGCAGTGCGCAGCGACTCCGACTATGGAAATAACGGGATGGCGTCGTTTCTGAAAGTTGCGCAAGAGGAGGGGATCTGCGTGGAGTACTCTGAGGCCTATTACAGGACACAACCGCGCAGTAAACTGGAGAGAGTGGCGAACATCATCCGCAGATCGACTTCCCGGGTTATAGTGGCATTCCTTACTTCAGGGGACATGAAAACCCTTTTGGAGGAACTTATAAAACAACCCCTGCCTCCCCTTCAGTGGATAGGCAGTGAAACGTGGATCACCGATCCGACATTTCTGAGTTTCAAAATATGCTCTGGGGCAATAGGTTTTGGCATCCCCCGGTCAGTCATCCCAGGTCTCCGGGAGTTTCTTCTAGACCTCTCTCCAACCCAAGCACTGAAATCTCCCCTGTTAACTGAGTTTTGGGAGAGCTCGTTCAGCTGCAGCCTGAAAAGACAGACAGGCTCCCCAGAGGGAACGCGGCAATGTGATGGCAGCGAGGACATCAGTGCACTGCAGAACCCGTACACAGACACTTCACAGCTGCGTATCACTAATATGGTGTACAAAGCGACGTATGCTATAGCACATGCCATCCATGGTGTCATCTGTAATGATACGAAGTGCGACAAGACCATTAACTTCGCCCCATGGCAGGTACAATACTGCGCCATGGAGAAACTGTCCAGTTTTGTCTTATCATTGTCTCATCATGATTTTTTAGTGTAGTGCACTCATGAATGTCCTAATATGTCCGTATAATAATTAAATATAATTATAGATATAGCTGTCTTCGATTGTGGAATGAAATGTCATAAAGGGGAAGCTTTTCTCTTCTCTGTTACTTGTCATGTTTTTTATCTAAACCCCCCCCCCCCCGCCTTTTTTCTGCTTTTTTCGGGCATGAGACATATACTGTGTCGTACTGTAGTTCATGGTTTCTGTAAATGTTAAACTGTAAGTGTAAAATTATATGCATTCTGTAATAAAAAATGTTGGTCACAAAAAATAAATGAGAAGCTAGTTTTAAATAAAGCATTCAAATCAAAAGTTGACCGGTATGATTTATTAATAGTGACAGATATTATTATTTTTTTTTTTTAATTGCGCACCTCTGCAGATCCTCAACCAGCTCAAAAAAGTGAACTTCACAACCAATAATGGGTTCCAGGTCTCATTTGATTCCAGTGGAGATCCCACAGCCATCTATGAGCTGATAAACTGGCAAGTTAAGAACAATGGTACTTTGGATTTTGTGACAGTGGGACTCTATGACTCATCCAAACCAAAAAGTGAAGAGTTCAGTATGAACAAAGCTATCAGCTGGGTCGGCGGAAAGACAGAGGTACAGTAAAACATGTAGAGTAATCTGACTAGAATACAGTGTAAAACCATGTTTACAAGATAAACATACATGTTTTCACAGCAGTGTATTTTTCTAATATTTTTTTCATTTTTGTAGGTGCCAAAGTCTGTGTGCAGTGAGGGCTGTCCTCCAGGTACCAGGAAGGCCGCACAGAAAGGAAAACCAGTCTGTTGCTATGACTGTATTCCATGTGCAGAAGGAGAGATCAGTAACAAGACAGGTTTTTTCAATTGGAACTCTTGCTAGAGACTAGTATTTTCTGTCTTTTATTACGTTTCTTAATATGTTTTTCTGATTTCTAGATTCTTTGGGCTGTGTGCACTGCCCCCTTGAATTCTGGCCTAATACCCAGCAGGACAGTTGCCTTCCCAAGCCTGTTGAATTCCTGTCCTGGGAAGACACTTTGAGCATCATCCTGACAGTGCTCTCTTTTACTGGGGCATCCATAGCTCTATGTATAGCTGCTGTCTTCTACAAACACAGAACTTCTCCCATCGTCCGTGCCAACAACTCAGAGCTGAGCTTCTTTCTGCTCTTCTCACTGACTCTGTGTTTTCTGTGCTCGCTTACATTCATCGGTCGGCCCTCTGAATGGTCCTGTATGCTGCGCCACACAGCATTTGGGATCACCTTCGTCCTCTGCATCTCCTGTGTTCTGGGGAAAACAATAGTGGTGTTAATGGCTTTCAGGGCTACCCTTCCAGGCAGTAATGTCATGAAATGGTTTGGACCTCTGCAGCAGAGACTCAGTGTACTTGTCTTCACTCTCATACAGGTGTTGATTTGTGTGCTTTGGCTAACAATATCACCTCCTTTACCTTTAAAAAATTTTAAGCACTACAAGGAAAGGATTATCTTGGAATGTGGGTCAGGTTCAACAATAGGTTTCTGGGCTGTGCTGGGTTATATAGGACTTTTAGCTATTTTATGTTTTGTATTAGCTTTTCTGGCTCGGAAACTGCCCGATAACTTTAATGAAGCCAAGTTCATCACATTCAGCATGATTATATTCTGTGCAGTTTGGTTCACCTTTATACCAGCTTATGTCAGCTCCCCTGGAAAGTTCACAGTAGCTGTGGAGATATTTGCAATATTGGCTTCAAGCTTTGGTTTAATTGTTTGTATTTTTGTTCCCAAGTGTTTTGTAATTATCTTTAGACCAGAGCAGAACACTAAGAAATACCTTATGGGTAAAGTACCTTCTAAGGCTTTTTGAAATTATCATACATGTTTCAAAAGAAATTTAGACCCTTTAATAAATTAAGTAGATTATAGTTAGAACAGTACATTTGCTTCACGCAGGTGTATTTGAAATAAACCTTGTTGTAATGTGTTTATATGTATAACATCATTAAGCTATTACATATGCAACATTAATAATAATACATTATAATATTTAATGCAAAAAAATCTCTGTGTATTTACTTTATCATTCTCTACTACATTAACATCATTTCTGTTATGGTGAAACTGAATGGTTAGGGCGATGTTATACCAAACCATAAAATACAGAAAGAGAGTGCATGGGCCATATCATTCTAGTAAAAAACATTAAAAAATAAGTGCTCTTTTGCCATTAAAAATTGTAATATTAAATTGCACAATATATTTTTATTATTAACGAATTGAGATTATTTTACATAAATCTTTGTTGTGCAATAGTTTCCACACTGCTTCATGCAACATGTTTGGGAATTAATTTACCTCATCTTGAAAAATTGTTTGATTTGTCGAAGAAGGCTGAGAGGAAGGTTACAGGTGTAAATGAGTTTTAATAGGAAATATTCACAACCACAATTCACAGTTTAGAGGGGTCAGGTAAAAAGCAATTCATAAGTCCGGCCTAAATGTGACCACTCTTTCATGAGCACACAACCTGACAGGAGAGAAGAAGGGGCTAGGTGCGATGATACATGGATGATATGCTGGGACAGAGGAACCGTCAAACTGTACATATTTAAGAATCACATACACAGTTATACAAGTGCAACGTGCAGTGAAATCTACCCCAAATCACACCTAAGGCTGTGAAAATTTTGAAAATAGATAAACTAGTCTTAAGATTGCTTAAAGAGATCTTAAGAGATAAGAAACAGATTAAAGATAAAATAAGATACAAATATTCTGTATAATAAAAGAAATACATATATATAGAAAAAAAAACAGTGCATGGGTGTGGTACATGAAATTACGCTCTTGAATCAGGTCGGGACCAAAGTCTGAGCCAAAGACTCACTGAAGATGGGCAGTTGTCTGGTGATGGTGTCAGGTCCTGGCGCTTTTCTTGCATTGGCCTACTCTTTGGCCTGCACATGTCGTGCTCCGTGATGTTGAAGACATCACCGCACTCCATCACCTGGCTACTGTACATCTGAAGCACACAGTTACTGGGATGGGATGACTCTCTGACAATCCTTATTTCTTTGGTCCTTCATCTCCTGGTGTAGATGTCCTGGAAAGATTGCAGAACTGATCTGCGGAAGCGTTATGCAGCCCGAATCACTCTCTGAAGTCCCTTAATGTCCTAGACACAGCTGTTCCCAAACCAGGAGATGATGTTTCATGTCAAAACACTTTTTACAGCACCAGAGTAAAAAGTCTTTAGGATCACAAGAGAATTTTCTCAGCTGTTTCAGGTGGTAGAGACACTGCCTTGCCTTTTTGAAATGGGCTTGAATGTGTGCTGTCCATGTTAGATCCTTGGAGATGTGTACATCTAGGTACTTGAAGCAGCTCACCCCCTCCACTACAGTCCCCTTGCTGTTGAGGGGGGTATATGGCCATTGCTGACTCCTGCTGAAGTCTCACATAGTTCCCATGTTTCTTGTCTATGTCGCTGAGGGTAAAGTGGGAGATGACAGCTTCTGTTGATCTGTTTAGGCAGTAGGCCAATCTTCATAAACACCGACGTAAGTGCAACTGGTCAGTAATCATTCAGGCACAAGGGCTTGCTGTTCTTCAGGACTGGGATGATGGTGGACTTCCTGAAACAGGTCGGGACCACAGTCCGTGATGTTGATGACATCACTGCGATCCATCAACAAGCTACTGCCTTTGTTAGCTGCATGGCTAGCATTAGCATCTTCAAGCTGGCCAAGAACTCTTTTAGTTCTGATTCAGCAAAATCAGAGTCTGCATGCATGGATGCTGTGTTCTTACTTTTAATGTCCGTAATGGTGCACAGTCCACTCCACATTCCGTGTACGTCACTCCGTTGGAAGCGCAACTGGACTCTCTTCTGATTACGGGCGCATGGCTTTCCATATGATGCCTCTTTGTAAGTACTCATGTCAGCAGTGTTGTATCCAGTCATGTAAGTGGTGGTGCAGGCTTTCACTACCTCCCAGATGCCTCCGCCATCCCATGGTTTCTGGTTGGGAAAGGCCTTCACTGTTGCAGTCGAAACTGTCATCAGCAAGCATGCTATCAAAGCTAACCACTACCTCGCAAACTCATTGATGTCATCTGCACATGACCAGAACATGTCCCAGTCTACGTCACTGAGTGTGTCTTGTAAGAAACTAAGCTATCCTAAATTCAAAGCTAAGCTACTCCTGTCCACTGGGCTCTTAAATGAGTTTTTATTATTTTTTATAAATTCATGCACCCTCCCATTCAACACAAACCACTGATCGATTTTCTACCAATAGAGAATTTAGGGAGTTTCATTATTTGATTTGTTTAGATCCACCTGCTTGCATCATCCAAGTCCAATTTCCTAAGGTGTTTTCCTCACTTAATTTGCATATTCCTCCCTGACTGTTTCAACCAGGGGCGTCAGAAGAGAGGAACGCATCAGTCTGCGTGTGGGGTTTGGGCGTGGGAGCAGAGTTTTGGGTGGGGTGCAGGGTGTGGTGGGGTGGTTTAATGGGTTGCTGCACATGCAAGTCTTGGCCCTTTTGCTTGTTGCACCGAGTTGCTCTCCAAATGCTTTTATTGCATCATCTGTGTAAGATTAATGAATCTCTGCTGGTTATAATATATATAGTTCCATTCTATATTTTTGTTCAGGATGATGGTTTAAATGTATGAGTCCTTACTGCAGTGACTAGGGGCTATGGACCTGTGTATTATTATCCCTAAGCTAGGGTATTTCTAGTAATTAAGGAGTTTCTTTTATTTTGTTTTGGTTGTTTGGTTTGCTTTGTTTTTTTCTTTTTCCTGTGAACCCTTGGGATATGTGAACGTTTGGGTGACTTTAACTCCTTATTGTATTAATATTATCGGTCTTAGGAGGTACTACACTGGTATATTTCTGTGCCCATATACTGTGCTGTGGGATTCGGTTGGTTTATATAGTATTTGGACTGTTTGTTATTGTATCTGCCTACATGCTATTAGATTTGGACCAGACTTATTGCCTGTTGCATGCGAGTTGGAGTTGACGCTGACTTTGTTGAGTCAAAGAAATTAACTGAACGTCCATTTAGGAACAAATGTACCAAACTGTATCTTGTGTATTGTGTGCAATAAAACTGTAATTCTGAGCCTATAATAGCTGTGTCCTTTATGGTCTTGTCCTGTTTAGGGACCGGCGGGGAGTTTAGTGGTGGATATAGTAGGAGGGTTCTCCCACCCTTAAACTCGGGAGTGGCGTTGTCGTTACTTAACCAAACCAGATAAGGTCACACCATCTGCATCTGATCTATTGTAACATTCATAAGTCTTCCTCCAGTTAATAATGTAATTTGTAGGAATCACTACCTGTGATAAATTGAGGTTTGCAATATCTGGCTCTTTCACCTCTAGCTGCAGTGAGGAATATAAGTATTTGAACACCCTGTGATTTTGCAAGTTCTCCCACTTAGAAATCATGGAGAGGTCTGAAATTCACATTGTAGGTGCATTCCCACTGTGAGACAGAATGTAAAAACAAAAATCAGCAAATCACATTGTATGATTTTGTAAAGAATTTTGTATTGCACTGCTGCACATAAGTATTCAAACACCTGGAAATCAGCAAGAATTCTGGCTCTCAAAGACCTGTTAAAGGTGAGTTAAAGTCCACCTCTACTCCACTTAGTAATCCTAATTAGTAGCACCTGTCTGAGCTCTTTAAAGACACCTGTCCACCCCACAGTCTGTCAGACTCCAACTCCAACAACTCCAGAGCCAGACAATGGGGACGGTTCTTCGTGATTGCCATTGTCTGGCACTGCTCTAGGCAATAGATTTCTAGGGACTCTGGTACAGTGGTTAAGATGATACCAAGTAGTACTGTCTTCTATTTGTATTGCAGTGGCTGTCGCTCTTACCACCTTATAGGGACCCCAATGTCTTGGTTTGTTCCACTTTCATCTGATCTCCAGGTCTCAATGGATCCATTGGCTCCTCCTTCGAGTCTAGAACATGCCTCTGGTCCTATTGATAGATATCTTTAGTTATTTTGCTCATATATGCAGCTGCCCTTGGTGGTGAAGGGCAGATAGGACCTGCTGGTAAAGAACAGCGAGCAAGGACTGCTACAGAATCGACTGAGCTGTCGGGAACAGCATTGTAGGTGACTTGACTGGCGGGAACATCAGCAAAACTGACTTGGCTAGCTGGAACAGTAGTGCAGGTGACTTAACTGGCAGCGGAGGTGACTTGACTGGCTGGACCGGCAGCGGAGGCGACTTGACTGGCTGGACCGGCAGCGGAGGCGACTTGACTGGCTGGAACAGCAGCGGAGGCGGTTTGACTGGCTGGAACGGCAGGGGAGGCGGTTTGACTGGCTGGAACGGCAGGGGAGGCGGTTTGACTGGCTGGAATGGCAGGGGAGGCGGCTTGACTGGCTGGAACGGCAGGGGAGGCGGCTTGACTGGCTGGAACGGCAGGGGAGGCGGCTTGACTGGCTGGAATGGCAGGGGAGGCGGCTTGACTGGCTGGAGCCATGGAGAAGGTGGCTTGGCTGGCTGGAGCCATGGTGAAGGTGGCTTGACTGGCTGGAGCCATGGAGAAGGCGGCTTGACTGGCTGGAGCCATGGAGAAGGTGGCTTGGCTGGCTGGAGCCATGGAGAAGGCGGCTTGGCTGGCTGGAACATCAGCGAAGGCAACTTGGCTGGCTGGAACATCAGCGAAGGCGACTTGGCTGGCTGGAACATCAGCGAAGGCGACTTGGCTGGCTGGAACATCAGCGAAGGCGACTTGGCTGGCTGGAAC
>JBBJLR010028021.1:0-12757 GCA_037577145.1 Brachypetersius gabonensis
GTGTGTGTGTGTGTGTGTGTGTGTGTGTGTGTGTGTGTGTGTGTGTGTGTGTGTGTGTGTGTGTGAGTGAGAGACAGCATGGGCAAAGCCCGAATGGAGAAAACCCCCTCCCCCCCTTTCGCTCCAGTGCCCATCCACGTGCCCCAGTGTCACATGCACTAGAGTGCCCATCGGCAGCTGTCTCCCCTACCAATCACTGACCAGACATCCATTACACTCTCATACAAACATATAATGAAGAGAAACAGTCCTGCACAAGATGAAAACAAAATATTTCTTGCTACATGCACAAGAACGTTAACAAATAAAAAGAATGTTTGTGTGAATTAGAGACTTCACTAGGGCAAGACCATGCACTCTCTGACCCCCGTACTGACCCAAGTGTCTGACGCACCCACAGAGGCTGAATGAGGCTATGTTTGTGTCTCCATTCAGTACTCTGGGACGCAGTGCATGTGAATGGAAAGGCTGAGCTCAAATACTCAGTTTAATCCTCTCTCCTTACAAGAACATCCTCAGCGGGGCAGTGCAACCTCAAACTCTGCTCTGTCAGCAGAAGCTGCCGCCAATCTTATTAACCTGCGTGGCTCAGACTGACCCTGCTCACCTATGCAGCTCCGGTTACCAGAGGATGGCATGGGAGGGCACTGGAATGCAATGCCTGCGGCGATGTGTGAGAGCAGACTGCAGTGGGGCGATGCATGAGGTTAGAACAGTGAAGGCATACTGTATATGTCCGTTGAAATATGGTTGCTGCTTCGTTTTGGACTTTCTGCTTCTGGATCACTAGAGGTAGCTCAAACACAGATGTATTTTTTGGAGGTCTGCATAAATTATTTTTTGTAAACTTTTTTAAACTGCTCACAGCCTATTTATTGTTTTAAATTATTTTTACTCTTTCAAAATGACTGCAATGTTTAACAATAACATATAAAGCTAATATCAATGACCGTGATCGCTACTCCGTCCGTCTTTCGAAAGTAACTGACGCGCATCGTGAGTCGGTTGCTATGGCAACCACGTCACCATTTATTTTAGGCCCCACCTGCGTTGGTTGGGTTACTAATGATGCTGAGAAACACAGAATCTAAAAATGCGTTGTAAAAAAAAACAAAGCAAAAAACACACTAATATACATATTAGAACATATTCGCTATTAATTTAACACGGATATATAAATAACAGAGTATGACAGAGCTTTATGGCATTTTTGGTTCTAGCCTACTTATTTTTTTTATTTAAGTTAGACTAAGCTAGTTTCACCAAAACACAGACTAAACTAGCCTGATACAACTGTTTTGTAGGACAGGAGAAAATAAGACAAATATACGCAGGCTGGAGTATCAGCAAGCCTTCATGGCTGAGGAGGAGCGCAACACGTACAGGGACCACTTTTCTCCTCCAGCTACTCCTCAAACCACACCAGAGAGACAGGAGAGAGGAGAGACACCCCTCTCACATCTTTATCACCTTTCCTTCATCACTTTCAGCACTGAACTCATCCCCAATCGGTAGTTTTCATTTAAACTACGCCAGCTGAAAGCTGTCTTTGCAGAGGAAAAAGGTGAAAAGGGCATTTAAACGCCCTCAGGGATCAGATGAGATGGGGTTTACTCACATTTTCGGGGCGGTGCAGGTTTCTCATCCTTTGAAGGGATCCAGATCTTTTGGATTTTGTTCTGGGTCAGTTCCCTCGTCATTCCTCAGTGATGGCGTTTGTAATTTCAGCGGATGTAAATGAAAATGCAGCTGGATTTCCAAACTTCAGCTCGACACGAAATGTCTCGTTTAAGACAAAAAAAAGAGTGCAGTTAGGAAAATAATCTCGTGAATCTCGTGTCTCTCGTGTCTCGGCCGTCCTTCTGTGGTTCTGCTCGATGCCGGTCCCTCACATGCTCCTTTTTAAACCCGGGAGCAGCGTGACTCTGTCCGATGGCGTCACGGGAGGAGGAGGCGGGCACGCAGCGACACCTGGCGGCTAGCATTTACATTGGCAAAAAAAGACAAAAAAAAACAAACCCACACTTTATTCTCCATACAAAGTGTTCATCTGCATGAAAGGCACTAGTCACATCCATGCACCGGTTGTTTCAAAGCTGTCTTTGACTGTAATATTAATTGCAGAGTTAATTGGAGACTTCAGCTCCACCCAGCCCTCCACAGTCTGTTAGGTGATCGCCAGCTCACCAAACGGGCATCCAGTCTGCCTACGTGCTGGAGGTCACTACACCAGTGGGAAACCACAAAGAGAGAAAAAAATCCCTTCTCTGCACGTTCAGCATCAGTATGATGGACGTTCCAGTTTTTCTTCAATTACAGGGCAACTCCCTCTCTTTTTTGAAGCATCTGCACGTTTCATGTATTGTTGTTTTCGATTAAAGTGTCAGATTTGTGGAGTTTTTTTCCGCTAATCAGAAAAAGGTTTATATTTAGATTTGACATATATTATAGGAACCACTTAGCAATAAATGAGATTTTTTTTTGTTCTGAATGCCACTGCAGAAAAGCAAAGGAGCAGAAAGGCATAGCATATATTTGTATTTATATATGCATTTAATATGTTGTAATATAATGCAATTACTTGCATGAAAGTACATATTTAATGCAGCCAGCAGTTCTGCGAGTTTATCAAACACATTATAGTAAAGCGGAGTAAAGTACACCATGAAGGCATCTAATTGCGCATAAATAAATAACATCACTGCTGTAGTACAATTTCATCAAATAAAAAACTATTAAACCACTGTAAAATGCACAAGCACTTTATTGTTAATGTAATCTAAATAGGTCACACGATCGAGCAGGAAGTAAATACTCTGATCTTTAAAAGAATATTGTCGGGAATAGCTGAATAAATCCTCCTGCTGCTTAGTTCGTGCCCCCCCGCACGTAGCTCCGGATGAATCAGAGACACCCTGAAGAAGTGCCAAACCCACCCTGCTGTAAAATACTCGCTACCTGCTGTGAACTCAATAGAAGGAAAGGTACCAAAAACCTAATGGAGGAAATAAAGTATTGATTACTGAAAACATCATCCAGTACATCCTGCAGCACTCCAGAGGAATTTCACAGTACCTCAGCACTGGTTGCAGATTTGGTTCCTTGATGTCTCCAGCCATTGCATACATTTGTGAAATTCCATCAACAGCTCATCTAAATTAAACCAATGAACCAATGGAAACTGGCACATTGACACATTAAATCACACTTTACAGTATTAATGTTGTTTTTGTTTTATATGTACTTTTCTCAGGTGCCTAAGACTTTTGCACATATTGCAAGATATAAGTACATGGAACAATTTCAACTATGGAGTCTCCAGCTGTGTCTGCAATTTCTAAGCACCGAGTCTGAATCACACAGCCAACACCTATAATTAAAAAATGTGGGGGATTTGATGTGACTCACCAGTCAAAGTGTTTCCTTCTTTTGACTACAGGCACTGCAACTTTTTCTAAAAATAGAAGTGCTGTGCTTACATAGGTACTGCATCCAGACAGGTATCATTCAACATGGTGACTCACCGTCAGTGAGAGATAAAAAACTGAGATGGACAGACGGACAGACAGACAGACAGATAAATAAATAGATAGATTGTGCCTGAATATTATACACATGTATAATAATAATCCAGGGCAGACTTTCGAATGTCCAGTCTTGTGTCCTGCTGCCCAGTAATATCAGATCAGTTTGGTCTGTTTCCAGTATGTGATGGTGACCTATTTCTGCCTGTCTGGACATGGAGGCTGGAGGGCCTTTTTGGGGAAAAGGGTCAGGAAGGTTGTCTGAATACCATTCTGAGTACATGAGTCCTCCACACACACATAATGGGGGAACCCTCACATACACACACTATAGTAGCTAGTTAACAGTATCTTGAACACAGCCAAATAAAGATAAATCTTTATTGTCATTGTCACTTTTTCAAGGAACAACGAAATTTAAGGTGCAATGTGACAGGAATAAAATAAGATGCATTAGCAAAATGAATTGTAATAGTAGTGCAATGAAATACATACCAATTTTACTGGTGAATAAATACAAATTGCACTGGATGGTAACAGTCTATTGTACATTGTGAGAAGATATTGCATGTTGCATGGAGATCTATTTTGAGTTCTGGGTCATGATTGCTTTTGAAAAAGGTGTTTTGTCTTGGTTTTCATTCCGCTGTCTTTTGCCTGATGGCAAAAGCTGGAAGAGGCTATGACTGGGGTGCCATGAGTCCTGCAGCATTGGGAGGTGTACATTTAATCCGTGGTGGGGAGGGACAGCCGATTGTTTTTTCTGCTACCCTGATGACCCTGTGGAGCACTTTCCTTTCTGAGGAGGTGCAGCTGCCGCACCACAAACACAGACCGTCCATGTCCACACTCTCGAGGAACAGTGGTAAAAGGCAAGCAGCAGATTTTTGATTCTCAAAAAATACAGCCTCTGCTGCGCCGTCTTCAGCAGCTCCTTGTTGCTAGCCCTCCAGTTCAGGTCATCCTCCATCTTAATGCCCAGGGACCTGAACACCAGGACCCTCTCCACACAGGCCCCGCTGATGATGAGAGGCTGGATGTCAGTTTTATTTTTCCTAAAGAATGTGTTTATAACATCAGTCTTGTAACTTACAGTATAATGTATTACTTAAACATATTTCTGCTAATCTTATACGTTTCACCTTCTTTGGTGCTTTTGGTTTTTCAGTGTGTTTGTATTTTTAATCCACTCTCTTTTCGACAACAGTAAGTATCAGTAATTTTAAAAAGCTCATATGATTATTGCTCAGTCTCTTAATTATTGTGTGTGTGTGTGTGTGTGTGTGTGTGTGTGTGTGTGTGTGTGTGCGTGTATACAGGAGCGTAAAAACTCAAGCAATACTGTGGGACCTGACACCCAATTGTCCCTAGTTCTGGAAGAAGTTGCAGCCTTAGTTGCTGTCATTTAACGTTTTATTAACTTTAAGGCAGTCCAATGCTTTTAAACACCAAAAACACGTCTTTTGATTTTGTGTGAATGAATTTATGCCACATCGATTTTGGACGCCCAGGCCTTGAAACATAAAATAATTGCCATACCATCACAGGTCCACCTTGCAACTCTGGAATCAGGTGCAAATCATTTTTAGGAGTGAGGTCAGTTCTAATAATGGTCCATCCTCCAAGTATTACCATTGTCGGGCAGGTTATGAGGAATGGGCTTCAGTAGGTTTGATTTATTTAGTAGGTGTTTTTAATAAAATGGTCAATGAATGTTTCTAATACACCAACAACTGAATTTACACACACCACTTTTTAATAACTACTTTTGTTAGGTGAGCTATGATTTGTAATATTTTCAAATGCAGTCTTCTAGAGTGGACATTATATCCCTAGACCGATGGAGAATGTTGGTCGAAGCATCAATTTACCAACAGGGACATATAAACAGCAACACAAACATGTTTACTAAAGGAGAAAGTCACAGATCCCACTTCAATGTACACAGAGGGATCAAGATACATTACCTTGGCAGGCCACAAAGGCCACAAACTGTTAATGAGTGTGTAGAACCCTCATAAACAACATAAACAAAACATAAACAACTTTCACATAATGTAAACATCTCATTTTAAAAAACCAAGAGGTTCACTGAAAGAGTTTTAGGGAACCAAAGCAGTTCCAGACATTTCAAATACACTTTTAAATGTAAAAATTTTTTTGCTAATGTATTTTTTTTCTTTTATAAAGGTACTTGATACTCTTACATTTTATTTACAGCTATGGTTCTTTGAAGAAACACCTTAGAGGAACCATATGAGATTCCTCGATAGCATCACTCCAAAGAACTCACTATTATTTTAAGAGTGAAGGGAGCAGGAGACTTCTCTTATGTAAATAGCGATGTAAACATTATGTAAACATGATGTTGTTACAGTGAGACAACAACATCATGGGCACACAACACGCCATGAGCTGGGAAACCTTATCTGTCCCCCACACCATGTACTGTACACACACGCAGACACGCACACGCACACACTCACACACATACTGCACAAACATCACAAACAGCCTTGCAATGCAACACCAACACCTTCAGTACATGGGCATCACATGGCACAAGCATGGTAAGCATTCTATTGGACAGGAACTTCAAAGCTCCACCCATTTTCTTCCCTTTTGCACCTGTGACCATTTTGACAAAATCCCCCCAAAAAAAGACACACTGTAAACATCACACCCATCAAGATCATGGCCAGCATTTTACCGGATGTTGTGGATTAAACTCTGCTGTCCAGCAGCTTAGCAAATCTTGTTATGGGTGAATGAAAACACTGTGCCAAGGCCTGTGTTAACACACCCTGCACCAGCGGCTGCTAATTTTAGGAGACTGAAGGAATCTACACATGCCAAACCAATCAAGAAGAAGCATCTACACAGGATTAGAATACATTGGCCTTGCAAGAAGACACTCAGCAAAAATACCTTCTGATGACTGACGCAAGCAATAAAACCCCCCTCACCAACACCTACAGCTTAAACCAGTTCTGTCTGACCAAAACGAGAGGAACACCTTACTAAAATCCTATCTTCGAAATCAAGATAAAACATGTTTTTTTCTTCTCGTTGTGACATCAGCACTCAAACCATTCAAGTGTTTAACCATACAATGTTTTTTTTAAATAGGCTAAAAAAGAAAACCTACTGCAACTTTGATCTGAGAGCTGGAGTTAAATATACTCAAAGGATAAATACTTAGCTGTTTTGGTCTAACAAAAGAAAAGTATTTTTTGTTATTTTAGAAAACAAAGAGCAAAAAAAACAGTAGGTAGACAAAGTGTCCCTAGTGTTTCCCCGGACAATGAATGTCAAAGCCTAGAGTTTTTAACTCACTCGCAAGCCAACTGGGGAATCAACCTCATTTACACTACAAGCTGTTACGCTGCATTCATATGCAGAAAAAACTTAACTTGTTTTCCCTTTCACTTTTTTGACCTAGTTAATACCCAGTAGACAGGAAGCGCAGTTGCACATTCCAGGAAGGTGATAAAATCTGGACGTGACCATAAAATGTTATTATTAAAAACAATGAAGCACTTTATCGTTTATGAGCGATATGGGACTTCATGAGCAAATGTTTTAACTGGTATCCCATCAAACATTTACAGGGATCTGTTCCTAGGACAGTGATGTAAGCCGAATTTTGGTGTAAAGCGAAACGCAAGCCAGTAACCTATCCTAACACAGTTGTAAAATCTAGATTTAATTCACAGTAAAGGGGAAAGGACATAAGTGTACTGAACTTGTACACTCGAAGCATCCTCCCTCACTCATACACTGCATTACTGCGTATTCTGCGTATCTTCCACCGTGTGCCAATAAACTATGTTCGCCCATGTGAGTGTCGTAAACTCGAAAGTCTGCATGTCGAGACCCTCATAACTCGAGGAACCTCTGCAATACATTTCAAGAGAAATGTCATATTAATACTATTTGTATTTGTATATATTTATAAATGTACAGTATATAAATATGAATTACTTATTTATGTTATTCTACGCATGCTAAGCATGTACGGATTTTAAAAAAGTGTGATTTTAAGCTGTTAAAGGTTCACCCGGACAGAAAATGAGGGCTAAACCTGTGGCCTCCTATCTGTCTGTCTTTCTTTGGTTTTGTTTTAGAGCAGGTGAGGATACTTCTCTGTCTTCTGTTATAAGTGAAATCCCTGTAGAATATATTTCATTATCTTATGCTGCAGGTCCCCCAGCAGCCCACATAACAGCTTGCGTAAGAGTGCCACCTCTTTTCTTCGATAAACTAGTACAGCTTCATAACTGACCCAGTCTCTCTCTCTCACACACACACACACACACACACACACACACTCACACTCTTCATAGTTTTACCTCAGTGTAACTTTTTCTTCTTTCTAACAACACACTCAAATAAAGTATTCATAGTTGAACACAGGGTCACACGAAGTCCTACAACTGTGAAGATTGCTGGAGCATTCGGATGAATACTGTTTCATTTTGGAGAACATTACAGAGAAACACACACATTTAAAGGGGCTCATTCCTGCTCAGGCCAAAACACGTTCACTAAGAAACACGGATACATGCAGCTTCTGTAGGTAACACTTCGCTTGTCAGGCTTGTAGTCTGATTTAAAGCAATGGTTTGTGCCCCTTTTTTTCTCTTACACAAAGATTACTGTTAAGCTTATAGCATCACACACTTGCTTGAAACTGCATAAAGTTGTTAATCTTACGTATGCTTACTTGTGTAGTTTCCTAACACTGCACACACACTGACAATCTGTTACATAAAAAACAGGTATAAAATGTGGACAAAACTCTGGTGCGAGGTAGGCCGCTACTACTAATAACGGTCATATTTTGTCTTGTTTATTTTTAGATAATAGTGTGTACAGTGTCAGAAATCACATAAGCAGGCTCATTTGGTATTACTTAACATGGTTTGAGTAAGTGCCTGACGATTAAGGTATGCAGGTTACACAATTCAAACTGGTGCATTATAAGCTACCACTAAGCCTCTTAGCTCAAGTGCAAACTAAAGAAGTGAATGTCAGATTTCGAATGGTTTTTGACTGATCAACTACATTTGGCGCAAGATGGGAACCTGCATAAATCAGCCTTTCCTTTAAAGGACAGTCTAGCAGACTTCGATCATTAGGCTGCATGGAAGTCCATCGCCGCCTGGGACAGGCTCATATAAACCAGGCCTCAGGTCTATCAATAGTCTACAGATCAGAGCGTGTAGCTCTCGCAGGAGCTGTGATTATGTCAGACTATCTGAATGTAGGTTCCCTACTTTATCGAGTCACAGGGGGACAGGTGTGTCATTACATAAAACAAGAACCAGGGCTCACCGTCACCATCCAAATGGCAAAGGTGTGTAGAAGTCAATCAGCTTAGTTTTGTTGTGGCAAGTAAATCACATATTGCAGTGATACTTTACTCCACTGAGATTTGGGAACCCATTCAAAAAATATTTTTGAGGAAAACTGTTTAAAATGATCGTTAGTGGTCTTACTATTCATTGATGTCCAACGTCTAAGAAGCTGTTTGGAAAGCAAAAATATACAAAACTATCAGAATGCAGTAATTGTGTAGAATTACATCCAGGATGCAGTTTGAAAGTACTGGGCTTATGATTCTTGTGAATAGATTGTAAACATATTATGATGTTAATCCATTAACATCACTGCAGCTGAGGAGCAAGGCGGCGTGTGCCGTTTGACATCAGTGTGCTGGAGTGGGTTGTTTATTAGTGTTGTTTTTGTTGGTCAGTGGCAATTTTAATTTTTGGGCAACGCTCTTTCACCATGATTTGTATTGCAGTTTCACAATTTGTCTATACATCATTGTCCCCCAGAAAGCGGTACAGCATGTAGAATTAAGCTATAACAAAAAATATCCCCTTGCATCCAGAAAATTGGTGATGAAATCTGACAAACTTGATTAGTTAGCTTGATCAACAGCTCAATTAATAGGTTGATAGTGGGTGGGTGTTTGGATGGCCAAGGCGTAAATTAGATATATAAACAGGTAATGGAATCATTCCATAATTCTAAGAAATGGCCAAATGTTGCTGTGTTCATCAATTCAATTTTTTATTTTATTTATTTATCACTGAAAGGGTACTTCGTGTGCATGTGTGATGTGTGGCGTGAAAAAGGGGTTACAATGTTTCCAAAATACAATGTTTATTTCCTAGTTTGTACAACACACTACTGCGTGTTTTCCAAAGAGACAAGAGAGATGTTGAGTACACATTCAACTGGAATAGGAAATCAGGCAACAAATAAGGTAGACAAAATTCTTTTAAACAACAACAAATTCTTTTAAACTGCAGAATAAACATTCCTCAGTAAAAAAGGGACGAGAAAAAAAAAAAAAAATACAGAGAGCATTTAAAACTTTTCATGCTATGTACAGAAAAAGGGCCACTGAGTTTTTCCTGGTGTTTTCAAAACCACTGCTGACGTGAGGGATGTGACGTTGGCTGAAAGACTTACACCTGCTCTCCAAGGTTGAGCACTCGAAATTTGTCCAGGTTATAGAAACATGCCTTCACCACTCGGCCTCCAAAATACCTTCCGTTTAGATCCACCACGGCTGGAAAAAAAAAAAAGTACAGGTTCGCTCTGTTACACACATCCTACACATAACACAAGGCACTGAATTCAGACGTCACCAATGAGTGAAACTGTTTATTACTGTTACACTCCCCAACCCCACAACACAAACTTTACTCGGAAATGTGAGGTCATTGAGTGAGTCACTACTTGGGCTACAGCGTATATCACCTGATAATCATCGTCTCGATATCCGTCCCTGCAATACTGATATTGCAGAAGGCTGAAATATGCAAATGAGCCTTGCACCAATCAGTGTTTCTGGATCACAGGGTGATAAATTACAGCTCTAGCTGAAGGTTCCTGAGTGTTCTGAAAATCCAAGTTAAATTATTTTGGCTTTAACCGTCTCCAACCATTAAAGACACTGATTGGCCAAGGTGTTTTGAAAGGGCCCTTCAGGGTTCCTTCAATTTTATTTATTCCCTCATGTTTGATGGGTTTGTGTGCCAAAAAGATTTTATAATTCAATATAATTCACTCTTACATGACCATTTTCCACCCATAGAATTAAACAGGCTGTTCCTGTTAGTGTACTTTATAGACCGAAGCATGTAACTGATTTTTTTTCTGATTGGCTGCCCTGTTTCACAGCTCATTCAGTATGAAAGAGGGGCCTAAACTGCTGTAGGCTGAATTAGGAGACAAATATATATGTGTGAGCTTTGTGACCTCACAAAAACTACGGACTGCGTGGATAGAGGAGGTGGGGCAACATCAATATTTACATACTTTAGGTCTCCTTAATGTCGCAACTGCAATATGTAGCAGTATAATCACTGCTACATACTAATACTAATATTTTGTCCATATCGTGTAGTCCACATTACCTTTATTTAACCACACAAATTCACTGGGTAAATATCATCATGTTATGATGATGACCGTATTGGTTTCTGCTACAAGACAATCATTGCAATCGGAACATTGATTCTGGATGCTTCGTTACTTAATTTGTCATTGACTGTGTTCTTGATTAGATTCCACAGATTGTACTACTGAACCAAACACAATAATGATAGTCTTTCATTCCAAGTAACAGCAAATTAAGTTACTGCAAAAGATGAATTTTGAGCAGTATACCAAGATTAAAACATGAATACTTTTTCCAGTACACACAGCTAAGAATCTGCTATAGAAAAAACCTGTGCCCTTATGTACTAGTGTTTGTGTGACTTAAGTCCAGTTGTGCCACTGAGAATATGTGCAAAGGATGCAGGTGCCACCAAGACCACCCTCCCTTATTAAGTGAAATTATTTCACTATATTTGCAGACAACTGCTTTTTTCATGTATACTGAATGTTAATTCACTTCATAACATACTAATTAGAAGCAGAAGTACTAGATCTGTTGACCTGTATATTTTTTATATCTTACTTTAACCACTTTAAATTTCTCTTTCATTTAAATTATTTGACAAATGGTTTGACTCATGGGCACATTTTACGGTGTTCTACTTGTATAAAGAAGTATGAACCTTAAGGAGCCCTTCACATATCGCGTCTTTTGTGCGCTCAAGTCCATTATTTCAAATGTAGACGGGTGACAGCCGTACCCATAACGGAAGCGACGCGATTGCGACACGCACACGGTGCGACGCACCCGTTTTTTTTCAGGCAATGTCCGCGAACTGAAAATCTCAACTTTTCAGAATGCCGCAAGCGCACCTCAGGTCATGTGACAAGATTCAACCAATTAGCTTCCTCGACTTTTCCGTTACACTGATGCCTCCGCAGAAACATGGAGCAGCAGCTCATCATTGTGGTCCAGGGATTTCCTGATTTGCCAAGCCCCCAAACCTTTCCTAAAATATAATCCAACTGGTCCTTCTCAAGTCTGAAATAGGCTTTGAACCTCCCATTGTCCAGGTGGAGCTCCTGGGTCAGCTGGTGAAATTCCCCGTGTTTTTTACGCTTTTGAAGAATAGGGTGCTCCCAAACACTACGGCGTTTTTTTCTTTTCTGCGTAAATAAATCGTGTAGCAGAGTTACAGCAAGGGTTTTTCGTTGGTGGAAATCCATTGCTGAAATTAATGGAGAGCGTGGCTGATGGTTGCTTAGCAATGACAGACACTTCTGGAGCGCAAGCGCCCGAGTGCTTTTGGAAAGAAGGAGAAAGCGACGCGCCTCGCGTTTTCCGATATGTGAACGGCCCTAAAGAAAGAACCTTTAATCTAGAATCTTTCCAAGATTTCATATTTGATAATTTGAATAAAACTATTAATAAAAACTGTTGCACGTAACAGGCTAAATGAGTTCAAACAAAGGTGCTCAAGTGAGTGAATGAACTGTTCTGGTTTGATTAGCAAGTTCTCTGGAGGATGTGATGTAACTTTGCAGGTGATGTAATGCCTGGGGGATCTTACTTACTCGCCTGCTTCAGTTTCAGAAAGACAGATATCTGGGACACCTGACCGAGACACTACCAGGTACACACACATACATTACAGGTCTAAATGTTTGCCTGGCTGCAGTAACAGCCTCTACTCTTTTGGAAAGACTTTAGACCAAATGCTGCAACATTGCGGGGTGGAGGGGCTCAGTGGGTAGAATACTTGCCTCCAGACCAAGAGGTCATGGGTTCGAATCCTACCTTCAGCAGACCACCACTGGGTCCCTGAGCAAGA
>JBBJLR010028029.1:0-12757 GCA_037577145.1 Brachypetersius gabonensis
TCGCGAACGAAATGGCTCTTAGAATGTCTGCTTTTGTAACAGAACAAATACACAGAATTAGGCAGTTATGAGGCTTCTCATAAAAACACTAATTCCAAAAAGGTTTATCAACTCACAAAGCATTCATATTTGCCAGGTTAGGCTACAATACGAGGCTACAGATGATGCTAAACTAAGAGCTGTTTGGGAGCCGAAAGAACCGGCTGTTCTTTGGGAGTCGAGTCACAAGAGCCGGCTCTCTGAAAAGAGACGAACTTCCCATCACTACTGACTGCGGCACCAAACATTTACGTCCCCACTCGTCGTGTACGCCCTCATGCATTGACGTCATCAATTGCGATCGGTTCCTAAGATCGGCCAAGTTTAACGAGTGCCGATAGAGTCATAAAACTTGATTATCGGCCGATCGATCGGACCATCACTAGTATTAGTTTTGCACTTTATTTTTAACACAGCTGTTGCTGCTAAAATGGATATAATACCTGGACTACACTTGTGTTTTTAAAATTTACAAAATTTTACAGCTGTTGCTGTTACCTTTTTGTGAATTGTGACAAATAAATTCCTTTGGAATGCTTTTAAATTCAATGTAATTGTGTATATTTTTTGCTCTTCTAATAAGCATTTATTAGTTTATTTATTCTGTGATGTAACCTCACTAACAAACAACAATAATGCTAATATTAAAGTAAAAAGATGTAATATATCGGAATCTGTATCAGAATCGGCTCGGTACTGGAAAACTGTGGCTCAGCCCATTACTAGTTATTTTGTATTCGGGAATAAACACCACTGCCTGTTTTACTCCACGCTTGGGTCCAGGAGAATGTGACAATAAGTTTGGAGTTACAACAAGTAAAAGTGACATGACTGTCATTTCTACAGAGTTCTTATTTTTCCCCGAAACAATGGGGACAAAATGTAGCAGTTAAATTACCTTTGTTGTAATATGGTGCATGGCATGTGCCATTCGTCTACTCAAGCATGTTTAAGCTATTGCTTCAGACTTTTACCAGTAAGTAGTCAGAAAATTGCTGATGCAATTATGAGGCATGGCAGATTTCAGCTTTAGGCGGCAGCTCTATTGGGAAGGAAAGGGCTAAGCAAGGTGTAGCTGAACCTGTCAGCCTAGATAAACAGGCATGTGTATGAAAAAAAAAGCAGAATTACAGTGTTTCACAATTACAGCACATTCTTACTTCTGGTCTGCAAAATAAAAATGCTTCTTATTGCATCTCACTCACAGAGATACTGTTCAAAGGTTGAGAAAGAACACTAATAGCTAAATTACGACAAGAGTTTTCCAAGTTTCGGAGCAAAAGATGATCCAACTCTCTGCAGATAATTTGGGATAAATACATGAAAAAAGTAAAAACAATAAAACTGCACTGCTAGAAAACCCACAAATTACATCAAATCACTGAATGGGGTGCTTCTTTTCTGCAAGAGAGAATGTGACCCATTTCTGAGCATTGCATAAGTGCGTGGGTTTAAATGAGAAATGTAAATTTATGTAGGGAATGTTTGCTTCAACCCTGTGTTAACTTGAGCTAAAAAGACAGAACCTGCTGAGTCAACAACAACAGAAAAAAAAATCTACACTGGTTAGATGCAACTGTGCAAAGACATCCTGGCTCTCGGGCATGTCTGAGCTTCTACCGCTCTGCTGAGACAAGGAACTTACGGGAACTCACCAGGAACTCATCATTGCTTGCACAGAGCTCAAACCCACCCAGCAGCTCTGATCTAAAGGTCACGATGGAATGCACTGACAGGATTCAAAACAATCCCTGCAAGCCTCTGCTGAGTCAAGAAAAAGAGCAGTTATTGGGACAACTGCAGCTGTATTAAGGGTGGAGAGGGGGTTCAATGAAGGAAGTGTATCTTTTCTAAAACAGACCTATCTGTATAAGCATGCTTGTCTGACAGCCCCCAGCCTGCTACACATTGGTGCTGGAACCATTACAGCAGGGGGATGGTACATATCCCCCCACTTTTCAAAATCATTCATTTGGGCCCACCCACTTTTTGTTTCCCAGACAAAAGCAGAGCCCCCTGCCCCAGACAACAAGTGAGACTAAGCATGTGCGCACCAACAGACACCCACCCACCGATGCGACATACACCACAGCGTCCTCCCCACTTTAAAATGCTTCTGGCGCCCACAAATAAAGTAGAGCTAAACTCAATAACGTAAGCAGAAAGAAATGTGAAGAAGTTTTTATGTTTAACACGTCAAACATGAACAGCTCACAGGTTTCCTTTTTAGAACAATCAATTTTTAGTTTTTAAATGGCAAAATCTGTCAAAAATTTCAAACGCATGTACTGGTCATTTCAATTTGCTTTTAGTTAAGCACTTTTAGTCCAACTTAATGAAAAAACAAATTCGATTAAATAACCTAAATTTACTTCGGTGTCCGCACCATCAAATCACATTTTCCACTGCAACAATGCAATGTGCGACAGTAATGAACATCTGTGCAAAACACAGGGAGCCATTTATTGACTTAGGGACTAAACAAAGCTTGGCATCAAGGATTTTTCATAATTGAGTAAATCAAGAATAGTCTCAGCCCCACAGTTCCATTCAGATGCAGAAAATAATTCTGATACTTTTCAGTTCACATTTACCCAGTGTTTTCAATAAAGCACTTTGTCCCTCTACCTTCATTATCCATACTGGCATGGTTTACATGACACAGAGAAATACTAAGGACTGCAGTCAAAGAATGTGGCATTCGAAGGTCAGTCAGCTAGGTAGAGTACAGGCCATAAGCACAAGCAGTGAAAGAGAAAACGGTCGACAGAGCACTACACAATAAAAGAGCAAGATCAACAAGCCAGCACTCAATTCGATGCGACAGATCAGTTGGTCCTGTGCCAGGGTTTATTCTTTCAGTTTGTCTGACTGATGTGAGACCAGGAAGGCCAGGCGCCCAGCAAAATCCCCCAAAGATTTCCTGTTAGCTTTCACTCTATTCTCTGTCTCTGAGAAAAGGAGAGTCACAAACAGGCCAGATTGACAGATGTCGAAACACATGTAATGATCAGGCACCTTCAGTAAATCCAACAGTAATACTGCAGTAAAAATAAACAAATGTAATGCCCTGCGCTGGGTCTCTAATACATTAAAATATATATGTTATCTATATGGTTTTCCAGGAACAGGCAAGTGATAAAATTAAAATCAGATCCTAGCTATATGTATTGATGACGGCCTGAGCTGTGGGATTAAAGTGACTGGCCTGTATAGCTAATAGAGCTGACCTCATCCTCTCGGACCTGGCATGGCTCAGCCAGATCTCAGGTCAGCTGTATTAACACACCTGGGTCAGACACATCACCATAGCAACACACTGATGTCAGAGGAAACACTGTTCTTTACACATCACGCAATATACTAATTATACTCAATAGTGCCAAAGTACTTTGACAGGACATTTAAGATGTTTCTCCCTAAATGAGCAACTACTGCTGGCTTTCCCCCGAACACAGTGAAAAAGTGATTTTGATCCGACCAGGTTAAGACACAGACAAAAAGTATGACATCACAGGATGTTCATCTGTGCATGACCAGTGGCATCAACACAATCCAAACTCCTGGGCAAGCAGCTCTGTTTAAGACTTTAATCTCGTTATATCTAATTGAGAGTGTTAAAATGACCCATCTGCTAAGTATGGCAGGAAGAAACAGGCCAATGCCATGCCAAGGCACCGAAATCTAACAGTAACAAAGCTTATAAGCTCAGCCCTGCAGTCAGTCCAGTTCTTACTTGATAATGTTGTTAGTACGAATAAGCAAGTACCATCTGGGTAATAAGGTGGCAGAGCAGATGGGACCCAATAAAAATATTAAGGCTGTTCAACCATGTAGCATCTCCGTAAACAATTACAACTGCAGGGGATATCGCCCAACAAGTATAAGAATTAAAGAATTCTTGAGGTGCCCAAATGAAATAAAGGATGAATGGCCCAGTAAACAACATTGTCCATTTGTCCACACTCAAGGGTAGAACACAGGCAAGGCAAGGCACATTTATTTGTACAGCACTCCATCAAACACAAAGGTCATTCAATGTGCTTTACAGAGATACAATTATAAATAACCAGAATATTAATAAAGGTACAATTTAAGATTAACTCAAACAGTAATAACGGTAAATCAGTCAATAGAAAAAAAGAATACAGATAAACTTCCATTCGCAGAATTTACTGATAACTGCAAGCAGCAGAAAACAGATTCTTTTTAAAACTAGCAACAGTTGGCGCAGGTCTGATCTCCATGGGGAGCGGATTTCAGCAGCGGGCAGAAAAATGAAACGCCATTTCGCCCTCTTTGGATTATGATCTGGGCACCTTTAGCTGACCAGCTACACTTGATCTAAGAGATTTTCCAGAGATTTATTCATTAAACATCTCATATATTTAGGGCCCAATCACTGAGTGACTTGTATACAATTATCAACACTTTAAACTCAATTCATAATCTGACTGGAAGCCAATGTAAGGACCGGAGGATTGAAGAAACATGCTCCCGTTTTTGGTTAGAAAAACCGACCTTAGCTATGTTTTTGAGATGCCAGAATGCCAGTTATGTTACATCTGAAAATAAGATCTCAACATGATAACACCATGATTTTTGGCATGGATTGTAGTTTTCATTGACCTACATTTTATTGACCAGATATGCACGAGGTGTGTCCGCAAATACAACTGTCTCCGTCCTTAGTGATGCCAAAAACATCCCTGAGAGAAGAGAGCTGTTCACAATTTGCCACATTGTTTCTCCATAGTAGTTGGAATTTTTGGGAGATTGGGAGTTTTCCTTTTTCGTTCTATCCAGGGTGGCAAAAAGTGCATTTAAATCTTTTTATTAATGATATTAAATATCTCAAAGTTGTAAATGCGGAGACTTTCTTTGAAAAAATCAGCCTGAATCTTGGTTTTCTTCATTGTCTCTTCTGATTCACGTTTCTCTATGGTAGATTATTTTAGCTTACACAGGTGCTATAGAATGAAAGATCCTGAGAACTTTAATAAAGACATCCACAGATTCTGCGGTTATACCAGGTAACAGACACGGTAATGTACCACTTTTTGACACTTTTCTAGTCTTGGTGTTTGGAATAACAAGCCCATCAAAGAAAACACAGACGTGATTAGACAGAGCTAAATCCTTAACATTCACAGTAGGGACCCTGACAGCTTTGCGGATACCAAAATACAATGTGTGACCTAGGATATAAGCTGAGCCAGTTACATGCTCTATCACAGTAAACGTGTCAAACAAAGCAAGGAGTTCTTCGCAAGTGCAGTCACTGGTGTTATACACCAGTGTGGCTGGGGGAGCGGAGTGCATAAAGGAGATTTAAATGTTTTTTTTTTTTTATTTTCTCGAATCCTGTATAAGCTGACACTTTCTGGTCTAAAATGTTTGCTATGTTCCCAAAACAAATCTATTCTTTTCCTACCTGTAAGAAAACATGACTGACTGTTCAGAGGCTTTCTGGAAGCTCCTTGTTTAATTTTTCAGACCTGTGTGTCTTGGAACAAACAAGAGGACAAGATTAATGGGTTCATATCTGATGTTGCCCATGATGCTGAAAGGCATCACAAAGAAGGAATATGATATAAAAGCTGTTGCAAATGAATGGCCACGGTCTGAATAGACTTCTCTATTAACTTTGAGCATCCAGGGCTAATTCACTTTAGAATACCTAAATATAGTCTCCAGGCAGATCTTGTGATGCTGTCCCAGCAAACCAACTCCAGGCTGGTCTGACTCTTCAAGGATGGGACTAGGGAGAACAACAGTTTTTGAAAGTACAGTTCATATACCCTGGTTCAAATAATGTACTCCAACCTTTGAATGGAAACCTAGAAGGACTATAGACAATATGAAACGACTCCTGAACATTATGAACACATTGCACATTTTAGCACGGACCTCTCAACATCTTGATTAAAAACTTCTGACTTACATCCTTATTCTTACAATGGTTAGTTAACCAAAGCAATGATGAAATGAACTGATGATCTCTTTACAATTTTACACCTGCCATGGGATATATTAGGCGGCAAGTAAAAAGTCCATTTCTGATGATCTGTTGGGCAAGACTTGATTTGAGTGACTTTAAAACGGCAGGTCTTGTGAAGTTTTCCTGAAATAGACAGGCTAGTGCCTAACAAAACTGGAAAGGATGAGAATGGGTGAAATGGCAGCAGGGTCACGAGTGCCCAGTGATGCGGAAGGGGAGCAAAGGCAAGGCTGTCTGTTCTAATTTCACAGAAGAGCCACCGTAGCACAAGTAGCTGAAAATGCAATGGTGGTTCTGACGGAGAAGTATCAGACCACACAATACATCGCAGTTTGCTGTGTCTTCGAATGTGAAGCAGTAGACCGGTCAGAGTGTCTATGCTGACCCCTGTCCTCTACAGAAAGTGTGTGGACACATTAGCCTCAGAACTGAACCATTGAGCATTGGGCAATCTCTTTCAGCAGGACAATACACCCTGACAATACAAATATGGAGTGGTCTGATGACTTGGCCTTCTGGATCTGCTGCTATACTATAGCACACCTTAAGAAGTCTTGTGGAGTGAAAGTAATCATTCTGTCATGTGTGAACACACCAGAGCACACAGTGTGAGCAGCACAAAACTCATTCTCTGGGATGGTACCTAGCTCAGGGTACCTCAGAGGTGCTTAGCAGTCTTGGGAATCGAACCCATGACTTCCTGATGGCTGGGCAAACGCCCTAACCACTAAGCTACCAGCTGTCCTGTGCCTCAATCTGTCAGAGCTGTTTTTGCAGCACAAGGTGGACCTACACAACATTAGGCAGGTGGGTCTAATGTTATGGCTGATGATGTATGTGCTAATGATGTGCCATGGGATGAGAAGATGAACCCAGTGCTGCATTTTGTCGTCATACGGCAGGCAGATAAATTTTAATGATCATCTGTCTCTGCATAATTCAGCGACAGGACCTTGACTCAAGTCCCAGGACAGTCTATCTACTTCATTAATGTATGCAAAGACAATGGAAAAATGGTGCATGTTCTCCAGGCCCAGCGGTCATGAAATGTAAAGAGTTTGATTATGTCCACTCATATACACTTCAAACCTGTAAACCAGCTAAATGGAAGAGTGAAACGCATACAAGTACCACAACTAAACTGCTGTTGCTCCACTGAGGCAAAACCACAGCCAGGAAGAGGCTTCTCCTTAAATAGCACTGAGAAGCAGCCTCTGCCAATCTGTTCTCTATTAAACACACGCAAAGCAGACACACAAGGATAACGTGAAAGAAGTGCAGCGCTAGTGGAGTACGCTGTTATTTTGCATTGTCCTGCAACGGGGAGCAAAAAAGCAAAGAAAATTACTGCATGAGGACGTATTTTGTATTAAAGTTTATATATATTAAAGACCTAATTCAGCTCAGACCCTTTAAGTTCTGAATGTGTGCTAGAGAGATATTCAAACACTCTACAGAACCAAAAGAGAATGAATAAACTGGACAGAGGAAGAGCAGCTCCGGTGTGTGTACAGAGACACGTGGCTGGGGGAGGAACAGAGGAACAGGCAGGCAGGCAGGCAGAAAGCCAAAACTCTCCCGAAAAGTAGGGCAGAGCTTGGGCCAGACAAAAACATTCCGTCACTGGTCCAATGGCTGGGAGGGATGGAGCCCAGACGTGCCTGAGCTGACAGTGCTGTGCAAAATAAAGCTAGCAAAAGGGCAACAAATCCTGCTCATCCAATATAATCCTCCTCTAACATAGCAACTGGCTAGAATAGAATCAGTGTATACAAGCTGTATGGGAGAGCCACATCGTCAGCAAAAAGTCAGGTGATGCACCATAAGTCTAATGTTACGGAAAACACAGTTTCATCAAGGAAGACAAAGTGTCACTGGTATCACGGGTGGTTGATGCCTCACTTGACCTCCTTGCAGTATTTAGTCAAAAAAAACAAGAAGCCTCCAGAAGTCAGACTGAAATCACCATATGCTGTAAGAGCCTAAGAAGTTAATGCATCTTCAGCAATATCTTAGCGCAGGGCATAAGCTCTGAGCTCATCTATTCTCAGATTACAGCATCACCACAGATGTCAGGGTCTTTCACTGCAGCGTCATTGAATCAAGGAAAGATTCTGAAGGTGTTTTAGAATCAGTTTCTGTTGATTCAGGATGCATCTATACGTGAGAACAGACCATTTGAGAATAGCCCTCGGCTATTTCTCATGACAGAGCTGACTTGCATGACATCCCATGGTCCAAAATGATTTCTGCCAAAAGTTGAACAGCCGGGTCAGTTCACAGGGCAGTGAATGCAAGGTCAGACCCTATGAGGGGGTCCCCAGGGGACTGTAAAATGTCAATGAAGAACATCAGAGAACTGAGTCATATCTTAGTCAGACTTGCCTGCAGGCAAATCCTCAGGCAGCCTAGTCAGCCACTGAGCCAGCAAAGCCTAAACAGATTCGCTGAAGCACCTCCAGTCCTCTTTATCCCAACGCCCAGGCAGAGAGGACTAGGCTATAGCACAGCCCCAGCCCCCTCATCAGTCTTCAGATGTTTCCATGCCAACCAGTGTTCCGTGGGAGAGCAAGAAATTTTTGCTTCTGCTATTGGATACTCAAGCAGCTTTGCACACAAAAAGGGACCAGAAAACCATACCCTGCATCTATGAGAAGTGCTGCTTGGATTTAGTATCTCTTAATTGATAAAGATGTTTAAAAATAAATATGATAAAAACAATAGGGATTGGCCAAATTTTCATGGGAACTTTGCTTTACATGGGCTGATGGAAAGAGACTTTCAGTGAAACCAAAAACGTGAATATTGATAATATTCACAAAATATATTATTAGGCTTACAAGAAAATAAAAACATACAGAATTGCTCAATATTTTAAAAAGTTACATCATTTCAGAAGACAATTTCTCTGAGCCTGCGGCTAAAATCCTATAGAAGTCAGGACAGTTTGGTCAGTTACATAAAGTGGTTTAAATGCGTTCCGTAGTGTTTCAGTTCTATGTAGTTTTTAATCATTTAAAATACGATTTATGTCTGTAGTGCAAGTATTTAGACCTATAATAGGCTTCTTATAATACAAACAAAAAGAAGCCCTCTTTTTGCTGACAGAGCTTTGCACATTCCCTCAAGCTACTTAATGTCGTAACCTAAAAGGCCTTAAACCGATTATAAAATGTCAAACATTTAAACAAGAAACCTTTAGATGACGTTTTATTAGATATGATCATCTTCGTGATTTTATAAACACACACAATTCATAGTATCACATTTGTAACTGGACTGCACAATCCACAATCAAATTCACCTTTGTGCGTATGTAAAATAATTTGATTTAACCTAAAAGAAAGTAAAAGAATATTTACATATGAAATATTCATATGTAAAAGAATATTTCCTATGTAAAATAATGCTGTTGGACATGTCCTTAAACTAGGTTGCAGAGACAACTTGATGAAGGTACTGACAAACCTCAAGACTAGCCACTGCCATAATAAAACCCTCAGCAATGTGCATATTGCTATAGCTTTAACACAGAACTCCAAGGCATTACCTTATTTGTCTGTTCTTATCACTGCCACATCATAAACATCCAGTGACGAGAAGAAATGTTTACTCTGTTAAGATACCAGAAACGCATCAAAGCAGAGCAATACCTAACCTTGCTGCAATTGTATTGCTGTATTAAACCCCAGCATCACACAGCACTGCCTTGGGTTCTCTTCCTTTCTGTTTAGGCACATAAGAAAAGTTGTTTGCTCTGCTCTGTGGTTGGCTTTAACCTTGTTTGTACACAAGAATGTTATTTCTATTTCACAACTCAATAGGAAAACCAATGCACTGGCCTAGTAATTTGGCCAGAAGCCTTTCTATATACTCACAAGCAAGTGAAAATGCAAGATCACATAATAAAACTGTAACGCACTGAATAAATATTTTTCGTTGTGTCCGCTGATTATGAAAGTGGAGTCAGTACATCCGGAACGCTGGTCAAGTGATCGGCACAATATGGTTAAATACATATGCATTCACTGTTGTGTTGATGGGTGTGGAGCAGATAGGGAACGTTCAAAAGAGTACAGTGTCAACACACGAACACAAAGCACACAACGTAGGTTGAGAACAAAGGGAGTTACAGCTAGCAACAGTTTTATTTAAGCTGTGAATGACGTCTATGAGACGCAGTCAGATGTGGCACAATTAAAGGTCAGGTTTCCATGCTGGTGAGAAAATTAACAGCCTCAGTCAATATCTTAAATTGCCCCATCAACTCCCCATTTCCATTTATGGGTTCCGATTTCAAATGTGTTTAGTTTTTCCCGCACGTACAGTGTTTGTGATGAAGCTAGTTCTATACAGGATGATAGTAGGTATAATGATCATATAATAATCCTATGCTGAGTGTTTTTGAAGAAACAGTGGTACTGACTGACACTGATCATTATATCTATGCCACAGTGTGGCCTGTCTGACTTCACTCTGAAAATATTGAAACAGTTACTTGACCGGTGCCTGTGCTTTAATAAAAAAAATGCATGCAAGTCTATTGCAAATCTAATATTAGTTATCATTCAAAAAGTGCTATCAAATCATAGTGCTGCTGCTAAGGTTCGGTGTTACATTTTTTTTTTTGTTTTTTTTAAATATCACAGCATAAGATGATGTTTAAGTAGTGGTGCAACGGATCAAAAATCTCACGGATCGGATCACAGTTTTAAGTCACGGATCGGATCTATTTTATAAAAAAAGAAAAAAGACAAGACAAATTTAACACTCCATTTAGTTATTTAAGTATTTTTGCCCATTAAAAAGCATTAAACTCATGACTCATTCCACCAAATTATATAAAAACAAATTAAGGTGCAAGATAGGGCATAAATATTATTTCCTTTAATGTGGACACAGTAAAAAACTTAAAATTAGCGATGCATCGAAATGAAATTGACCGAAACCGAAAAAATTCGTTTGCAGTTCTGGCACAGATCTCTCCTGTGGGCGGGGCTTTGACTCATTTGCCAGCAGGTTTTTGAGTGACAGCTCCGTGCCCCCGAAACTCTGCGAGATCCGCGGCCTTAAGTAGGCGTGGTTTTCTAAACTCTCCTGTCCCTGCTAACATAGTCAGCACTAGCGCTAGCTCTGTTAGCACCAAGAGAGAATATGTTGTGGGCTTGTAGATTCTGGGCACTCTTTCTGGACTTTTAAGATTAGCTTTTCCTTCATACACGCTTTGTGTGTGTGTGTGTGTGTGTGTGCGCGTGTATGTATTTAGACGGGGCAGACCGAACACTAGCCCGCTTCAATGCTTTGATTCTATTGGTCATACCTGCTGGCAAATTAGTCAAAGCCCCGCCCACACGAGAGATCTGTGCCAAAACTGCAAACGAATCCTTAAGCAGCAAAAGTGTAAAACGGGGCGGAGTGACTGAAAAGCCAGCAGCGAAACTGAAAAGCCAGCAGCGAAACTGTGGAACAATGGAATATTTTTTTCCCCGAATCTTCGGATCACATGTGTGCCGAACCATGGAGAGAGATCGGTTCGGATCACCAGTGATCCGTTGCACCACTATGTTTAAGTGTCAGTTAATAAAGTTAGTAACACTATTTCCTAAGAATGTCCTCCATAACTGACATGGCCCGCTTTGAATCAGACATGGACACCAAATGGAACCTTGGAAATATTAGTGGCATAAACATTACTTATAACTAATTGGTTATGTTTATTTAATTGTTCTTTCAAAAACAACCTGAAGAATCCAACAGATATTTATTTTAAAAATGTGTTTACTATATTAATATTTAAACACAGAATAAAATAATTGTCAAAATTAAAATATTTGGTGTTTTATTGATTTATGTTAATAAAATATGGGCTGGATATACTTCAGCTTTCTTCAAGCCCTAATAATCAAAAGCAGGCTACTGAATTACTCGAAGATGAATGTGCAGAGAATATAAGTCACAGTGTATTCATGTTTGTTCACAAAAATAATTATACAACTAGACCTGCCCCCACACGGCTAGATGAAAGGATCCATCATTCAACCGAATCAAAAGAAAACACTGGTGAATTGTCATCCATTGTAGTTAGTCTCTTCACAAAACCATTTAATATTTTCAGATTTATTGCTCCCTGGAAATAACACCTAATGTCATTGTAAAGGAATTAAATGGCTTATTTGGCGGGAACAAAGACCCAATGTAATTTCCCCATTCTAGACAAACATTATAGCCCAAATGCTCAGGATATAATCAATAACATCAGCTCAGTATGTTTATTATTTATTTTTGTTTATTCCATTAATGTGGGTTTGATTCAGGCATGACTACTGTTGCTGTGAGACGTCCCGGTACAGCAAATTACTGAAGGTCATTTACTCCATAATAATTATTAATGTCAGACTTGTAAAACTTAAAACATTGCAGAATCACACTAGATTAAAGTCACTGGTCTTGACTCAAGTGGCTTAAATTACAGATCCTCCGCAGCTTGAACCATCTGGTAAAATACTGGAGACACTGGAGAGTTTGGGAGATTCTCCTCAACCACTTAGCCAGAGATTTGAAACAGGTAAAGGAATTTGTTTACTTAGGGGTGGGGGATGGGTATGAAGGAGCCAGAGCAGTAATAGTCTGGCAAACGTGCGACACACAGACACACACAGACACACACAGACACACACAGACACACACAGACACACACAGACACACACAGACACACAC
>JBBJLR010028057.1:0-12757 GCA_037577145.1 Brachypetersius gabonensis
ACTCAAAGGTAATACAGGAGTCATGTAACGTATTACATTTCTGAGACAGTAATATTGAAAGGTAAGGGATTACTTTTAAATAACTGTAACAAGTAATATGTAATGTATTACAGTTTGGAAGTAACTTGCACAACACTGCTGATTTCCTGACAGTCTGGCGGGCCATAAACAAAATTCAATAGGGCTGGATCCGGCCCGCTAGTTGAATAGGCCTGCTGTACAACATATTAACACCCACAGCACAGCAGTTGTAGTGTAGTTGTAGTGGTGTGCCCTGTAGGGGGCAGCACTGACCAGTGGCATCGCTGAGCAGGCGGCTGCGCTGCAGGAGCTTCCTAGTGTTCAGGAGCTCAGTGTTCTCCAGACTGTGACGTTTCTTCAGGTGCTCAACGTGGAGAACCATTAGCTCCACTGCATGATTCATACGAGCCTCCTGAACACATACACACGTGACTAAATTGCGACTCACTGAGGTGAATGGAACCAGAGGTCTGCTTCTAAAAGCTCCTCAAATAAAGTAATTCCATCAAATGCTTATGGTGGAGCCACCTAACACCTAAGACTTTTATCTACCAAAGTTTTGAGAAGCTTTTGGTTCTAAAACTAAATGCATTCATGGTGGAGGAATACATGCAGGATGTCATCAGGAAAAATAGTCCCCATTTTCCATCATCAACATCCATATAAACAGTCGGAGCTTCACTGGGGGTCAATAGTGAATAAAAAGGTTGGATTGTGTTGGAGACGTCTGGATCTATCCACCTCCACTGTAAAGAAATACAGTCTCTACAGTGAACTGTTTCACACCAAACACACTCTGAACTCGTTTTCCAATCTAAACACATTTTCTAAATACCTTTCCAAAGCTACAATGACAGTGCGCGTGTGTGTGTGTGTGTGTGTTGTACCTGGTGTGTGGCCCCCAGTGTTTCTGCTGCAGTGATGATGTTCTCCATGCTGCTCTCCAGAGTCTGCAGACTCTCCTCCATCTGCCTCACTCTCTCCCTCACCTCATCAGTCGGGACACGGCCACACAGCACCTAAAACACACACACACACACACACACACACACACACACACGATGATGTCCGGGTCCCACATCTGCAGAATAAACTGAATTCCAGCATCCAATCCCCCTGACTCAGTCACTATCCAATCTTCCTGACCCAATCACCTTGATCCACTCACCATTTGATCACAATGATCCAATCATCATCCAATCACCCTGATAAAATCACTATTCAATCACACTGATCCAATCATCATCCAATCACACTGATTCAATCACCATCCAATCACAATGATCCAATCACCATCCAATCACCCTAATAAAATCACTATTCAATCACAATAATCCAATCATCATGCAACCACCATGATAAAATCACTATTCAGCCAAACTGATCCTATCACCATCCAATTAGGACAGCATGTTTATACTTACAGTTTTCAAATGTACATGAGGCAAGTGCATTCTGCTGAAATATACTGTTAATGATTTTTACTGGTTCCACTTCCAGCCCTAGTAGTTTCAACTGGTATGGAAGCTTATCATTTCCAGTATTTCCTGCTGCTGTTCACTGCTGAGGGTTTCTGAGTGATCACGTGACCTGAGAGAGGCGGGCAGTTACCACACACACCTGCAGTGCGTCTCTGGAGGTCTGTAGCTCCAGCTGCAAGTTCTCCTGCGCTACAGTTCGGTCGTGCTCTTCTGCCTGCAGCCGCTGGGTCAGTGTGTACTGGTCACAGTGGAATGCCATTGCAAACTGACCAAACGCACTCTAGAGAACACACACACGGCCCATTTTATCAGAAACGCTAACCTTGTATTACTGGACACTTTACTAGAAACATAAAACATATATACCCCCCCACCCACCCCCGACCAGCAAAGCGAGGCGGGGTGTTTCTGATAAACAGAAGTAACAGAGCTCACCTCAACCTCCTCCTCTGTCATCTGCTCACAGCTGGAACACAGACAGGTGAAAATACAGACAGGTGTAAATGCAGGCAGTGTAAAGACAGACAGCTGTGATAACAGACAGGTGTGAATACAGACATGTATGAATACAGACATGTGTAAATACAGACAGCCGTTTATACCGACAGGTGTGAATACAGGCAGGTATAAATACAGCAGCTCACCTACTCAGACCCAGTCTACCCAATATAGAGAGATCCTCCCAGCACTGATCCAACAAGGGTTCAGGAATCAATTCTGAGAGAGAGAGAAAATATTGACAGAATATTATGTGTTCAGGTGTCAAGGTGTTCTGGCGTTTAGATGTTCAATTGTTTAGATAATGAGATATTCAGGTGAACAGGTGTTCAAATATGCAGTTGTTCAGGGGTCCAGGTGTTCAAGTGTTCAGATGTTTAGTTGTTCAGGTGAGCAGTTATTTAGATGTTCAGGTGTGCGAGAGTTCAGATGTTCAAGTGTGAAGGAGAATCAGTTCTGGGATTTAAACACTGAATATCTCACTGTATTTGTTTTACCTTCATCACTATCCTCACTGTCCCCCAGAACAGAGGAATATCCATGCTGAGCACGCTCAGACACCGCTGCCTGTAAAACACGCACACACATCATTATAATCACCATACATACATATACACACACACACACACACACACCCCAACGCACATACATACAAACACACACATACACACACACACACCATCGTACACATATACACATGCACATACACCCACGTCATTGTGCACTTTCTTACACACCATCATCACGCACACACACCATTATGCACATCATCACACACACATACACACACGCACACATCATACACACACAGTGATTACTGTTGTTTTTTCCTTATTTCTATTATTCTTTCTGTATTTATGGGTAGGGCTTGGTGATGGCAACTGCACACCTGTATAGTGGACCTGCACCATAAATGTTTCTAATGAAGTGATTGGCTGACTGTGTGTGTGTGTGTGTGTGTGTATATGTGTGTGTGTGTGTGTGTGTGTGTGTGTAGAGACAGTAAAGGGGGAGGACAGCAGACAGGAAGCCTTTTAGGGCTGTTGAATGCAACTGGGTATGTGTGTGTGTGTGCGCGCGCACGCGCGTGTGTGTGTGTGTGTGTGTGTGTGTGTGTGTGTGTGTGTGTATGTGTGAGGCTAGGGGGTTAGATTTATTTTTATTAATAAAATGTATTTTGGCGTCTGGGTGCCCGTCTGTCTCAGACAGAACGAATTACTGCTGAACACACAGATAGAGCTTAGCAGCAGTGGAATCAGCAAGTGAGAGTGTGTATGTGTGTGTGTACGTGTGTGTGTTGTAAACACACATCAGTTATTTTCTCCTAAATAATCCCTCAGATGTACAGAGGCGGGTTTTATTCGCTGTGTTTAATTCCACTGCAGAAACATTCCTTAAAGGACCCTTATCTGTATAATTATTGAATAAAACTGATTATTCTTCATTGTTTACAAATAAAAGCTGCTAAAACACATACCGTTCACTGCCCAGCCCATTTATGGAAAGTGAATTCTTCATGTTTAGAACATCACAACCATGAATACATTTACATACATTTGCCAATTCAGTTTCAAGCAGTTTCAAATCCGCCTAAAGCAGTTTAGCCCCACCCATTCAGCCTTCAGCAATTTAGCTCCACCCCTTTAGCCTAAAGCAGGTTAGCCCGACCCCTTTGAACCTACACCAGTACTGCCCCATCCATTCATCTTACAGTAGCTTAGCTCCTCCTATTCAGCTTACAGACGTTTAGCTCCACACATAAGCCCATAGAAACGTTAAAAAACATTTGAGTGAAATGCAGTAAAGAAAAGCACCTGCTCTCACCTGGTCATCCATCTGGTTCTTCAAATCTAATAACACCAGAAACCTGGGCATACAAACAGATAGACAAAAACAAACACTGAGTAATGAAGAGTGAAAATGAGATCACCATTATCATCAAAAACTAACAAAAAATGTGTAACTGATCTCCATGGGAACAAATAAGAATTTATAGATAGGGAATAGGACAGCATAACACACAACTATGTCAAGGGGCCAACATGTTACCATGGCAACTGGTCACCATAACATGACAACAGCATATCACCTTGACAACAGGTCAGCAGATCATATCACTAAGGCAACATATACTACAATAGGGATAGGTCAGATCACACACACACACACACACAGACACACACACACACACACAAATCACAGCACATAAGGTAGTGCTTAAAATAAAATAAATAACCTACAACACTAACAACACGAGAGAACTAACTCACCTCAGAAGGATCTCATGTGCTCTGCCTCTGGTGTCTCTCTGACAAACACACACACACACACACACACACACACCAAGGTCTTCACAATCCGGCCTCCTGCCTCACAGCTGTGTGTTTTCCCACCAGCTGGGTTCCATCAATCCAACTCCGACACACACAGATACACTCCCACGGTAAACAGGCTGGCATAACATGATGGTAACAGGTCAGCATATCACATAACTAAAGCAACAGGTCACCATGTCACCATGGCAACAGGCCAACGTAACAGTATTACCATTTCAACAGGTCAGCATAGTACAGTGGGAACAAGTCAGAACAGGTAACGATGGCTACAGGTCAGCGTATTACCATGCTAACAGTTCAGCACAGACACACGTACACACACACCACCACGATAAACAATCACAGACACTTACCACAACTACACTGGCTAACAAGTTATGGCTTTTCACAGTGGAGTGTGTGTGTGTGTGTGTGTGTGTGTGTGTGTGTGTGTGTGTGTGTGGATTTAGAGATAAAAAGTCTGCTAATCTCGTAATTCCATTAGCACACATCACAGCCTGTGTGTACCAAACACCCTGAAAACAGCGTTAACACACACAAACCAGAGCAAAGAGTTTAATAAATTATCAATATAACAGAATTCATATAAATGAAATGTGAACATAATTTGTACGTAACAAACCTGGTGAGAAACAGCTCCACCCTCTGGCTAAATCAGGAATTACAGAAACAGGACCCGATTTGAGTTGAGCACCAGAGGGCAGCAGAGCACAAACTCATCTCCAACTCAAATTCAAGGAAAACCTTGACCTGGTTCAGGGCCCAAATGGCCTGAGGGAAGAAGCTCCTCCTCATTCTCTCTGTTGGCCTTAAGTGCTTCCCTGACCTCAACAGGGAGAAGAGTTCGTTGTTGGAATTGCTGATAATGTTCTACATCAATAAAGTTGAACTTGAACTTGGTGCTGTTCCCAAACCAGGTACAGATATTCCCTGTCACAATGCTCTCAGTGGTGTAGGAATAAAAGAAGAGGCGCTGTCGGGTCTCCTTCACCAGGGCTGTGATGTGACAGGACTAGGTAGATCCTGCGAGATGTGTACACACAGGTACCCGAAACTGTCCACTGTGATCCCACTGATGTGAAGGGTCTGGTAGTTCCTCATCTGCTTTGTGCTTAAGCCCACAATCAGCTCCTTTGTCTTGCTGACATTTAGGAAGAGGCACTTCTGGCACCAGTTCTCCAGGATCCAGGTAGGCCATCTTGGTGTTATTAGAGATCAGGCCCACCATAACAGTGTCATCAGCAAATTTGACAATGGGTGTGGATTCTGACATGGCTATACTATCATGAATGTACAGCGAGTACAGCAGGGGGCTCCAAACCCACCCCTGATGGGCCCCAGCACTGAGAGTGATGGAGGGAGGGAGATATTTCCCATCCTCACTGACTGTGGCCTGTCTGTGAGAAAGTTGAGGATCCACTGACACAGAGTCCTAGATTCTCAACCTGGTAATAATTATTTATACAGTAATAATTATTTACATTATAGTTAATAACATTTTGTGTAATTGTCAATAATAATTTAATCAGTATTTATCATAATTGTGTTGGTCCAATATGTGAGCTTTATCTTTATCTGTTTTCCCACAAAATGTTGGCATTTTGTACTGAAAATATACCCAAACATACAAAAACTCTCACTCATGCTCGTTCTTTCTGTCTCTCTCACAGACAAACATTTGGGGAAGTTTGTGTTACTGATTTTCAAAGCAGCGCCTTGTAAGCAAGGAGTGTGTGTGTGTGTGTGTGTGTGTGTGTGTGTGTGTGTGTGTGAGAGAGTGGATGTTTGGCTCATTGGGGTGAGACGAAAGAATCTACTTCAGAGCACATTACACAGCATAAGGGTCAAAGGTCACAACCAGGAGACACAGTGTCCTAGTACATCTGTAGCACACACACTCACATTCTGACACACACACCACATTTTGTCTCATTGTTCTGTGTTCAGAAGGTAATACTCCCTGAGGGAGGAAGTTCGAACGGAGACTTCTCGTTAATTGTTTGTATTATGTATTGTTATTCAGAGCAATGCTGCCCCTTAGTGGAGTAGCATTGTCTCCTGCAGACACTTCTTACAGCAGCCCCAAATACTTTAATTTGTTGTTTCACTGGAGATAGGAGTCTAATATGAGCTGTGGAAAGATGCTTTATATATAAAAATAATTTATTATTATTATTATTATTAGTAGTAGTAGTAGTATTTATATAAGTATTACTAACAGCTTGAAGGTATTTTATCATTGCGATGTAGTGGAGGCTATAATGTATACACTGTTCTGTAAGCAGTGAAAAATGACTCAGTTGGATTATAAATCATTTATTAACATTTTCACATAAAAGTAGAAAATTTCAGACAGATCAAAAAGCCCTGAAAACACTTAAACATGATTTTGAATTACACAGACAGATGTGTATGTGTGTATAAACACAAAGTATAATTCTGTGCGTGTGTGTGTTGTTGCATAGTAAATCATACCAATCACTGTCCCATCACACACGCGTCACATCGAGCCACAGCCACACTGTAGTCGTGGAGGTGGCAACCATGGTAATGGCAACCATCTCCATCTGTGAGGCGTTCAGTTTCAGCTGAAAGAGCAGCCGTTCAGTAAAGAGACTGATAGAAAACACACTTTCTGATACAGACTCTCACACTGAGGAAACCACTGAAACCACTGTGGAACGCTGTGGTGGAACGCTGACCCGGAAAATTCTGGTAACAGTCTGAAGTTTGAATCACAGTGGCTGAAGCAGCTTGGACGCCAGAACAAAATAAAAAAACACAAAACGTAACATTATTACAGCCTAAATAATCAAATTTAAATCATCTTCATAAACATATCTGAGCTTCAGAGCAGCAATAATTCAGCCCAAACCTCCAGGGCTAAAACTAAAGAAGCAAAACTTTAGCCTCTAACCAATCAGTGTTTCTGACAGGGTGACCAATCACAGCCCCAGGAGAGTTACTCTGATGAATCAAAGTCTTCTGGTAATCCAACAACAGTCTAATTATTTTAACCTTTAATTCTTACTTGTGACTTTTCTTGTACGCCAGCATTCCACACTAAAATTCTAACAGGTTCAAGCCGGTGGTGATACAGAGCGACCACCTGATGTCTCCTTAATGTTGTAAATTAATCTATATATTAAATCATATTAATTTTGTGGTTTACTGGGATTTAGTTACTGATGGACTGTCACATGTATAGAAGTGTAAATATAAAACTCAATGGAAAGTAGTCAGGCAGCACAACCGTGAGACGCTACGCACTGAAAAATTAATCATACATTAAAGCCCCTGATTGACCATGGTATTTTTGAAGGGCCCGCATACCACATGTTCCTCCTGTTCCATTTTGTTTCTTTAGTTTGTGTGGGTTTATGTATAAAAAATATAATTGATAACTCATCATACTTCAGTGACCATCTTCGAACCGCGAATTAAACAGACTGTTTTCCTTATTGTGCCTTTAAAACTGATATGCAAATGAGCTCTATTCTGACTGGCCACCCTGTACTGCAGCTCTTTCCAAAGGCAGCAAGGGGCCAAAACTATCTTTAGCACTTGAGCATGAATTGGCAGGGCTAAAGTGAGGTAGGCTCAATAGGATGTATGTAATTGTGTGACGTCACAAAAACTATGATTGGATAACAGGCTGTTTTTGCAGCTTATTTTCTATTTATGGACTGAATGGATGTGAAGGAGGTGAATGTACAATTATAGAAACTTCAACAATGTTAGCAGACTTTAAGTCTCACCATTTTTTACTTCAAGAAAAGTGATGAAATGGGCCCTTTAATTAACTGTATGTCATCACAATCACCGTTGATAAAGGACACTTTTATAAAGAGTAACACATGATCAGTCTGATCAGGACCCTGTGATCAATATCTCTTCACAGCTTCATCACTCTCCACCCTCCTCCACCTCCTCACAACACACAAAAACACAATAAAACACAATTTGAGGTTATTAAGTTGTAACAATCTGTCCTTTACCTGTGTTTTGGCAAAAGTTCCTGCGCTGGACTGGAGCGCTAACGTATTGTAGTGTAAAGCACAACTGCAGCCTAGTGGAATGATTAGCATGCTTTTAACCCCAGAGTGTAATTCAGCTAGCGCTAAAACACAGTTATCCAGTGATCCACCATCACTACTGCTGTCAGTTACAATTTACTATCTCAATAGTTACCCCTATCATCCAGAGCCTGTTGTTGCTGGGGACCACTATTGTCCAGATTGTCTCTGCAGCCTATGAACAGCAAAACTATGCTAAGTTATACTTATAACAAGCTAAAATAATATGAGCTGGACTATGCAAAGCTAAGCTAGGATAGCAGTAAGGGTGGGAGAAGGTTCCTCACTCAGGAAGATATGTGAAGACTTTTCATGTCAGCCGCCCCAAACACTTTACAAAAATAGAAATTTTTATAGACTATAGACTAAAATATTTGGGGTTTTAACGTCCAGCAACAGGACTCACACACACTCTCACACAAACAGAGTGGTGTGTGTGTGTTCAGTACATGTCCCTGTAGATCTCCTGCAGCAGGGGGTGCAGGGATGTTTCAGATTCTGTTTTCTTGATGGTCTGGACCAGCTGTACGTTTTCAGTCACCAGCTGCCGCAGGTCTGCCATCTTCTGCAGGAGTTTTGGAAAGATGTAGGTGCTGTCGGGGTGGGTGGACTGGAGATGCTGGTCCAGGGCCTGCAGGATGTTGTCCTGGATCTCCTCTACCTGCTTCACATTCATCAGACCAGGCCGGTCTACACATGAACACACACACACACACATACACACACAGGTCAGCTCCATTTCTGAAGTTTGTTTTTTAAGTATTATTGTTGGAGCTATGAGACTAATCTATCTAAGACATAATGGGATTGTACCAGTTAGCATTATGTATACATTTTCACACAGGCAGCCAAGAACACAGCGCCCAGGGAGCAGTGTGTGGGGATGGTACCTTGCTCAAGGGTACCTCAAAGGTGCTTAGCGTTCTTGAGAATCGAACCCACGACTTCCTGATCACGGGGCGAATGCCCCACCCACTAGGCTAGCAGCTGAATGTTCTTGTGAAACATCTGTTCAACTAGCACACTGAGCTTTCTTCTTCTGCTGTCGGACTGTGTAGTGACCTTTGCCCTCATTTTTGAATTTGTCTATTTGCTTGATGATTTGGATCTGTATCCCGGTTTCAGATTATTTTGTCTGGACTTCTATTCTGCCTACAGTTTTCCTTACTGACTGTTTTTGCTAATACTGAACTTTGCCTCTCTTCACACTGCAGTTTATTTTAATCTATTATGGCAATATATATTGTAGCTGGGGGCTCTGCATTTGGATCACTGTCCATAATTATTACAGAATACTTACTCTCTCTAATGAATGCAGCAGAGAAATCTTGGTGCAGGCCATTGCAGAGCATTTCCGACACTCCAGCAACAGCCTTGTGGCATTCAGCTACACTTCGTAATTTCACTACTCAACAACAAGACTTGTGACTGGTCTACTGCTCTCTGGACCATGCAAAGCCCCAAACTTAAATGCCAATAGTCCTCTCATCTTGGTTTTTTGTTAACTGTTTGACTATCAGCTGTCTATAAAATCAATGTCACTTTTGTCAAGGGTCCTGTTCAGCCATGGAAAATGGCCTTGGGTTCAGCAGTTTAGCCGCAGTAAATGGCTAGAGAAACTCTGCGGTTCTGACCATATTATGGCATGGGCTGAACTGAGAGCTTGAAACCGAGATAGTGAGTCAAGGGGACACCTCAGATTTGGAACAGTACATCCAAAACTGTTGCAGTGGACCATGTCTTACAGGTGTTATCCCTGTCCTCCATTTCCATCTCACTGAACGCTAATTGCCACTCCCCCTCTGCCTCTGAACTAATTCAGCTCAGATTAGCCCCTCTTTTTCCCAAGGAGTAAAAGCACTGTCTTCAGGCCAGGTGGTGTCTTCTGCAGAGAACACAGACACACCAGGAATTTCACTGAGCATTTTACCCAATTCCCAGCTTCCAAAGAGCAGGCCCTACCCTCTCTCCTTTCCTAAAACAATAAATACAAAGCCCCAGCTGCCGGTATCAACTGCCTATCCACTGCCCCAGCAGCATTAGGATTAATTAAGTTCTGTTACCCACACCCTCTCACTCTTTTCACCAAACATGAAGTGGGGTGAGCGGAAGACTGCTTTTATTCCCACTACGGGAATGAGTATGAATATTTTTGGTCATGCTGTATGGATTACTGAATGCACCATTTGTGTTATAGTCATTAATGGATGAGATCGTTAAACATATAAATTACTTTATGATTATTTATATTAATTATATTTTTCCCCTAGACCTAGCCCTTCACCTTAACCACTTCATCAGAGTCCTGATGCCTGACTCAGAAGCCATGCTGCATGCAATGGTTGTGTGTATCTGTGTGTGCGAAGGTCGTGTGCACCTCCACAGAGGATGATGGCAGCAACAAAGAGTGCGAGGTCACTGTCGTCCAGCTCCAGGGCATTAAACTTCACTGCAAACTCGAACTTTGGCTCCATAATGTCACTGAAGGGTTTCCTCAGACTCCGCAGGAACTCCCGCGTCACAAAGCCACGGCCATTCGCCACCAGCAGCCCATCCTTATTCATTAGAGATGGCAACATGGCGAAGATCGCCTCATGCACCCCATACTTCAACAGCGTCACCTACAGGAGAGTAGTAGAACTGCAACTTCATACACAGCAACCGAACGTTAACAGCTAAGAAGTGTTTGCTGGGGTGTTGCGTGTGTTTAACTGCTATGCAGGTGTGATGAGTGTGTATCTGGTTTGCAGATATATGGGAAGTGTGTACCTGGTCTGTGTGTAGGGTGTCTGTGTGTGTGTGTGTGTGTGTGTGTAACTGCTGTGCACATGTGTGGTGTGTCTGCCGCTGCTCTTTAGATGTGTGAGGAGTGTGTACCTGGTCATTGAGGTAGAGATCCACAAATCCTGGGATAGATTTGGAGAACTCAGTGAGTTCCCGCACCGTCTCCACAGTGGTGCACTGGCAACGGTAGAACACGTGCACTCCGATCTCCTTATGGGGCGGCGCTTCATTCACCACCTGATTCCACACCAGACCGTTCTCAGCCTGCCAGAGTGAGTCCATATCATGGACAACAAATGGCTACCAGAGAGAGAACAGAGAGAGAGAGAGACACGCTTGTGATTGTGATGATTGTTATGTCAGTGTTATCGGTTATGTTAGCTGGTCTTGGCAGTCAGCATTATGAATGGGATTATATAATGCTTGTGGTAGTGATTATAGGTGTGATTGTGGTATTAGTTGTGATTGTGATGTCAGTGAAACCGTGTTGGAGCTGCACTTGCTGGTCAGGATTATGATTGTGTTTATGGTTGTGATTGGGTTTGTGGCTGTAACTGTGGTTATGTTCATGGTTGTTTTTGTGATTAAGTTTGTGATTGTGATGTCAACGGTACCACGTTGGAGCTCGTCTTCCCAGTCAGGATGTTGCGAGCTTTTTTCTTTGTCATGTTGAGGTTCTTCAGATAGGCGTGATTGACACGCTTGGCGAGTGATTTGAGGTCAGAACTGCCCGAGTTCGGAGATCCTGCCGACTCACCGGCAAGCAGCCCAGCCACCAACTTCCGCTTCTCTGCCTCGGGCATACGGCCATATCGGATCGCTGACACACACACACAGTATTACACACACTAACACTCAGGTCCTGAACACACCGAAACAGCTCAGTCTTACAGCCACGCATGGGTTGCTCACCATCATGGGACATCCCAAGCATCACACATTTCTGGAAGCGGCAGTACTGACACTTATTCCGGCTCTTCTTCTGAATCTTACAGCTCCGCTCGCACTTCTCATATTCCAGCTTCATTCGCACAGTCCGCCTAAAAAAACCCTGAAAAACACATGACTCTCCTCAGAAACAGCAGGAATGATGATTATGATGATTGCGATGATGATGGTGATGATGATTGTGATGATGATGATGATGACAATGATAGTGATGGAGATAGTGTTGCTTTCGTCAACGAAAATTATGACTAAATATCGTCGTTAACGAACATTTAACACCTGACTAAAACGAGACGAGACAAAACGTAAATGCTGGTCATGTGGCGATAACGAAACGAAATATATCCTGTAATATTGTTGACGAATAAGAACGAAACTAAATGTGGTTTACAAATAAAAACTATGCTAAAATGTCTTTTCATGTTCGTTGACTAAAACGAGACGAGACGTTATTTCCTGTAGGATAGGGAGCGGAGACAAAAGTATTGGGACGCTTAACCTTAGAGTTGAACGGAGTTTCGTCCCAATACTACCACGGAGAGGCACTGAATTAAATCTAGAGCGCGCAAAAGTATTGGGACGGAGGGGCAATATAGTGCCAGGGAGAGAGAAA
>JBBJLR010028076.1:0-12756 GCA_037577145.1 Brachypetersius gabonensis
TGTGTGTGTGTGTGTGTGTGTGTGTGTTTGTGTGTGTGTGTGTGTGTGTGTGTGTGTGTGTCTGACCTTTCTGGTGCACCTCGTAGCGGATGCTGAAGCCGGCCCCGTTGGTTTCGTAGTCCGAGGTGAATTTGATCAGCAGAGAGTTTCCAGAGGAAATGATGGGGGACGGAGCGATTTTACCACAGTATTTCCCCACCATGGACGCCTTCTCACTGTCTCCATCATACACCTCCACAAAGTCATACCTACACGGGCAGAACGACCGCGGTTAAGTGTGTGAACTGCATTTGTGAACGACACTCACACCTGATTGCATTAGGAATTAAGCATCCTAGCGATTATTTGGAGAAATATTTGATTTAAAAAGGGCCAAATGACAAAAATGCAATTAACAGACAGCAGCAAACCCTGTAAAAAGATTCCCCCTTTGAGAAAACACCAAAATAATACACATACTGACTGTTATCTTTATAAAAAAACATGCTTTTCTGGATGTATTTTAATGACACAGAAGGTTCTGGTGGCTGAACGCAGCTTTATAACCACCCTGTTTATCAAAAGTCAATTCATGATTGATTTTTATTAATCAAGTAACCAGTTTAAATCAAGTGACAGCTCTAATATGCAAGACATGAATTTAAAACATGCATCAGTTCCTAAAGAAGGCAGTCAGTGATTTCCAGTTGAGTTATCGAATTTACAGCGATGACTTGTTTATTTATTTTCTCTTCTGTTTAAGAACAGTTCAGCCAGGGTCGAATTGTAGCTCGTCTGAAAATGATATGGAAATCACTCCAACTCTGATTTTAGATGCTTTTCAACTTCTCCACCTATGGGAATCAATCCCAGATGTCTCAATCAAGCAATGAGGGAAAGATCTCCTCTACTAAACATGATCACTGGAGTGACTTTTATTTCCAGGTTAATACAGATGCACTACTTCCTAGATCAGCATCCAGAAATGTCTGTGCAAGAATCATGAATCGAACTGAAGCAAGACATGAACTTTTTCCATTTCATGTAAGTAAGTCTGCGTGAGAACATTTCTCTTTTATGTTTCAGAATGGGAAGCATTTCCTGTCAGCTTCACCCCCTTCCTCACCCCCCACACACTCTCATAACTGAAGACACTGCTGGCTAGTTCACAATGACCTGAGTGTGACCCTGTGTGTGAAATGAAGCGTGGCTCCTGCATATCTCTCATAGTCGCCCTTTTATGGGACCAGCAAGGTAAAATCTGTTTATCTATTGATAAGCCTGAGTAAACCATTCACAAAGATGAACAAACTGTAGAATCAGCCTAAATTAAACACAATAACATGGTTTTTAAAAAGCTTTTCAAATCTGTTTCAATAAACAAGAGTCTACTGATTTCTAAAACTGATTTAATCCATTATAAAAATGAATCTTAAACAATTCAAGGATCTGTTGAGTTGAGTTGCAGTGGAACTGATTAAAGCTCATAATATTCATTAACATCATTCAGTCTCCAGACTGTCATGCAGTCTCTCCTTGGCGTGTTAATTTCTAGCCAGAGCGTTAATATTCATACACATATATACAAAAAACATATATAGGTTATTTGCAGACACATATAAAGGTCTATATTTATAATTTTCTATATCTTTTAATCTATTGTTTTACTGCTCTTACCTTTGTTGTCCCCACTTTCTGCCACATTTCCCATTTGTGGGACTTTATCTTAAACCATTTTGGATATTCAGTGATGTTGTATGAGATACAGACCCTTCAGATTTCGATGTAGTCAAGCCTAAATGCAACAAGGAAACACTGATAATCCAAAAGCTGAGCCACCTGCAACAATTCGGATGTTTCTTTTAACCGGTGAGTAAATAAATCACTACAATAGCTCATGCATATCCAGATCCTTTGTGGTTTATTTCCGCTACTCAGCAGGAGCACCAGAGATGGCAGTGGTGACAGGGGCATATGGAAGCAATAATAACCCAGTAGCCCTCCGAGGACCGACGCCAGATGCTTCATGAAATACTGAGAGACATGAGAGACGAGGTATCTTGGTGGTTCTGGTGGAATAAAGACAGGAAAACAAAACCTCTGCGAAGGAAAGCAAATGCTGATCAATACTCCATTCGATCGCTGCCCAACTGGACACTGCAATCAATGTCAGTCAATAATTAAACCCGTTAGGGAACAGGAAATGTATAATAGTGAACAAATAATAGTGCTAGTATTTCTGCATTCAATACAAGAACAGGTTTCTGAGATGTTTCCAAAAGTGTAATTAAAAATTAAACGCGTGTAAACCACCGGTGGGTCCTAATGGACAGAAATCTGCTGATCTTACAACAAACCCCTGTGCTGACTTTAATGATAGCCTGAAGCCATGGTGCACACTCAGAGAACTACTGTCCAGCACAAGGAGATCCAGCCTCAGTCTATCTAAAGGTTGATACATGCATAGTTTCCAACCGTAAACTGTTCAATTGCATTTAATTATCCATAACAATAAAGTACATGGTCTTTTTTTGGCCAAATTAAATTTTTTGCCAATGCCTCTCCATTGTGTACCTGTGGTTAAATATAAATCCACAGTGTTCTTACGTTTCAAGAGCACCCGCCTATAGTGAAAAACTGCATTGTGTGTTTTGGTAATAAAAAAAAAAGGCTAAAAATGTCTTATTTTATATTGTAAACCCTAAATCTGCTCCCAGAATACTTTAATGTCATTTTAAACTCAGTTTAATGCATTACCCTTAAAGAACAGAAAATAAAGGTCTTAAAGAACAGAAAATAAAGGTGAACCCGTATTCAGATTCAAATTCGCCGCTAGGATACGCAACTCTGAAGGTTGTGGGACAAAAGTATTGGGACACCGCGGCAAGTTGAACTGTTTTGGGAGAATAACCCCTGATCTACTCGGGTTATAAACACAAATGAGAAATCGCGGTTCCAAAAAAGTGCTTCCAGGTCAGCTACAGTCTGCCTTGTGTGAAAACAGCTAGAAAATACATATTTATTGCCACAAAAAAGCAAAACAAGGTGGAGGATATTTGCAGTTTTCGTGTTGTTGTGGAGATTTTCGCGTAAAACTATGAGTTCGGTTCTCAGAAAAAATCCACATGTGACTGAATCCGCGACTCCTGATCCACGTTAAACTGGGGGGTTGCTGTACATGTATATTTTTTCAGCACACACGTCCATATGTATATTTCTAGATTGTACAGCGTACTTTTATATTGCTGGTATAGCTTTTATTCTATTGTTTTTTAATTGTCACTGATCTTATCTCTGTTCTGTGCATTTTCTGCTGTGACAATTCAAATTTTCCATTTGTGGGAATAATAAAGGTTTATCTTATCTTATTGTCAACTGTCAACCTAAAACAAAAACAAAAAGCACACCAACAAAAACAAAGCTTGTTTCGTTGTATAAACGATACGCCTGTGTTTTTAGATCCTTTAGGCACATTTGAGTGTGTTTTTAAAAGTCATTCTGAATCATCAGAAATCGCATCATGGTGAAATCTGTTTGCATCAACACATTTCTAAATAATCTTAATCGAATTGTGGTGGGGTCAGCGATCAATACAGAGGCTGAGGAGGACCAAAGTCAGATGTGTGTGGTGTGCTGTACTGGAACTGACACTCACAACTGCAGTGAGGTAAATCTGCAGGAGCATGGTGGGGCCCTCTGGCCTAAAGAGGATTAGTAGATCATTCCTGCTTCTGAGACGACTTCCTTTTTGGACAAACAGCACATTTTTTGGACCCATAGGCTTGGAGACAAGTAATTATTACTTTATTAGTCCATAATACCTGCCAGTACCTGCCAAGAAAACATGGTGTGGAGATCGGGTGCCTCATTGTTACTTTTCAATACAGCAAAAAAATACACATTAGGCTTCATTTAATGTCAACAACTATTGACAGCATATTTCCCAACACTAACAGTGTTAACAGTGAGGAATTCTACTGTTCAACCCATTTAACCCGTTCACCAAGTGAAGCAGTGGGCAGCCTGGAGCGGAGTGTGGGGATGGTACCTTGACTGAGGGAACCTCAGTGGTGCCACTAGCAGCCCTTTGATTCAAGCCCACAACCTTCTGATCACAGGGGCACCTCCCTAACTGTAGTCTGGATTTCAAACACTGAACTGAACTCAAATCCAGGTCAGTGTTCTTTAAGTACTGTAGGATCATGAAAGAATGTTGTACTGTGATCTAATGTATCATGACCATGATGAATATTCACACACTGCCCAGTTATAACCTCATGTTCACTAAGGTGATATGAAGAGCAGGTCTAAAATCATAATTTGACAGTTTTTCCCCAAACTGTTAAAAAGACCTACAGAAAATCTTTTGGTCTAAACCTGCTTAAGGGCTTTGGAATCTATCTAAAATACTCATTAATACTGTCACTAATACTGTCACTAATACTGCTATATATGGCTCAATGAAAGGAATATCAACCAAAACCAATTAACACCACACTACCTACAGACATTTTAATGCTTATCAGTCAAAATGCAAAGTGATCTCTAAGTTGATCCATGATTGATTTGTATTAATCAAGAAATCAATTTTAATCATGTGACAGGTCTAATATTTAAGACATTATGTGGCAAATCAGACGGTGTATATATCAGGCTCTGTTTCTACAGACATCATTTTCATGATAGAAAGTAACAATCATGATCCGTAATTTTTAAATATATATATACAGTGTTCCCTCGCGAAGTCGCAGTTCAGAATTCGCGGTTTCAGTTGTTCGCAGATTTTTACTTTTCGTGCATTTTAGTGCTAAATTATTACGAAAAATATAATTTACTACATTTCCATCTAAAATATGACTCGTTGTTGTTCGTTTTGTTCTTCTAAAAGCCCTGTATTTTGATTACTGTAAACTAAATTATTACTGTATTTACCTGCTTATACCAAAGAAAAGGCGCTGCATGAATTCCAGTCCAGTCTCTACAGGAGTAACATCACTATTTACATTCTAGCACTGCGGGAGTTCAGTGTAAACTGTACAATACAGATACTGGATTACCTTTCCATTTTTTAAGGGAAATGTTTAAATTATTAATGCAATTAAAGTATTTTAAGGGAATATTTAGGATTTACACAATGAACATTTTTTCACCACATTACAAATTTATGTTTTTTCGCAATCCGTCGGTGCTCTTGGAATGTAATCCCCGTGAATTCTGGAGGTTTACTGTATATGTTCCAGTTTTGTATATTTTTGGAATGTTGAAATAGACACAAAGCAGCAGTTCTCACTTTCGGTCCAGCGTTGCCAATTCCCACATGTCGTTTAGGTCTTCCCAATGTGAGAAAAGCCAACTGTGCTTTATGAACCTCCGGACGTGAACGGCTATGAGTACCTCTTCACATGTCATAAACTAGGATTTATGATGAGACCCATACACACTGGGGCACAACACACACACATATAATCACATACAGAAAGCGAGAGACAGAGACAGAGACAGAGAGAGAAAGCAAGAGAGACAGAGAGAGAGAGACAGACAGAGACAGAGACAGAGAGAGAGAGAGTGTGAGAGAGAGAGAAATAGACAGAGACAGAGTGAAAGAGAGAGAGAAAGAGACAGAAACAGACAGAGAGAGAGAGAAATAGAGAGACAGAGAGAGTGAAAGAGAGAGAGAAAGAAAGAGACAGAGAGAGAGTGTGAGAGAGAGAGAAATAGACAGAGACAGAGTGAAAGAGAGAGAGAAAGAGACAGAGAGAGAGAAAAATAGAGACAGACAGAGGTGTGAAAAAGAGAGAGAGAGACAGAGAGAGAGAAATAGAGAAACAGAGAGAGAGTGAAAGAGAGAGAGACAGAGAGTGGATGCACGCTCTGTAGGGCTGGGTGTTGTAATAACCACGTCGGTTAACTTTGGGGAATGCTGGGTTTGAGGTTTGGTTTCTAAAACAGTACAGAAACAGAAATTAATGGAAGCTCACCAACAAAAATAACCTCACAGTGCACACGATGACATTACTATGAGAAAAACCCGCCATGCTCTGTGTGTGGGTAAGTCTGAGCTGGCTCTGAAATGGAGAGGAAGAGCGCGTGCAGGATAATCATCCTTTACTCGAGGGAGTTTCCCAGTTTCTCATCATATCAATCAATCAGTTTCTTACTCCATCTGACGCCAGCAGTCATTTCATGATGGACAGGCTGCCAAATGAAGGTTATTTTCTTGTACGTCAGAAAGAATGTGAATATGTCTGTATCTGTGTGGATGGTCGAGTGTGTGCATGTGTGTGTGAGGAAGCGGAGGCCCTGGGTCACATTGATGATTAGTCTCAGTGTCACGGCAAAAACAGAACACATTCAGACACAAAACGGCCATTGATGACTTGTATGTTTGTGTGCTGGACTGAATATCCTCACAGCTGTAGGATAATATGATAACTTTACATATTCTAATGGCCCTTACTTTACCCTTACTTTACGTTATTTTAACCCTATTTTGAAAAAATTTAAATAGCAGACATATCGCCTTTTGGATCCTAAAGATAAATTTAGGCTTAGGTGATGTAGGGTTAGTGTTAGGTTTTGGTTAGCGTTAGGTGAAGGTTAACATTAGGTTTTGGTTAGCGTTAAGTTTTGGTTAGTGTTAGGTTTTGGTTAGCGTTAGGTTTTGGTTAGCGGTAGGTTTTGGTTAGCGTTAGGTTTTGGTTAGTGTTAGGTTTTGGTTAGCGGTAGGTTTTGGTTAGCGTTAGGTGAAGGTTAACATTAGGTTTTGGTTGCCCTTAGGATTTGGTTAGCGTTAGGTTTTGGTTGCCCTTAGGATTTGGTTAGCGTTAGGTTTTGGTTAGCGTTAGGTTTTGGTTAGCGTTAGGTTTTGGTTAGCGGTAAGTTTTGGTTAGTGTTAGGTGAAGGTTAGCGTTAGGTCTTGGTTAGCGGTAGGTTTTGGTTAGTGGTAGGATTTGGTTAGCGTTAGGTTTTGGTTAGCGTTAGGTTTTGGTTAGCGGTAGGTTTTGGTTAGTGTTAGGTTTTGGTTAGCGTTAGGTTTTGGTTAGCGTTAGGTTTTGGTTAGTGGTAGGATTTGGTTAGCATTAGGTTTTGGTTAGCGTTAGGTTTTGGTTAGCGGTAGGTTTTAGTTAGTGTTAGGTGAAGGTTAGCGTTAGGTCTTGGTTAGCGAAAGGTTTTGTTAGTGTTAGGTGAAGGTTTGGGTTTGAATGACTTAGGGTAAGGGAGCAGTTCAGTGGGAAGAAATGGATGCAACTTTCTTCCAACCCCAAATGTAGTTTATCAGGCAATAAATTTGATTCTTTAGATAGGAACTGGAGTTGCAAGGTTAATGTTGTTTACAAGCCAATAAATAGTCCAAAGCATTTCCATTATAATACGTCACGAAATCGTCTCTAAATCCACTCAAACAACTTCCAGATTAAGGAGGAGGGTCCTTTAGTCTCCTTTGCAAATACCAGCCCTGTGCCGTCTGACTTCATTTTTCAGTTCACATTAAGGGTGTCAGAATATACCAGTAAAATAACTGATATCATTTTAAAAATACACAAATAATAATATTTTAAAAATTCATCACCACTTATTGGTTACAGTCTAGTCCATTTGTAAAAATGTAAAGTGACCATTTGTTCTTTCTCTGTATTAAACCCATTTAACTCGTTCACCAAGTAAATCAAGGGCCAGCAAGGAACACAGCACCTGGGAAGCAGAGTGTGGGGGCACTACCTTACTCAAGTGTACCTCAGTAGTGCCACTAGCAGTCCTGGGATTCAAACCCAAAACCTTCTAATTTAGTATCGATTTCGATCTCGAAAATTCAATAACCACTGGTATCGATACTCAAATGTCAGTTTTGTGTCTGGCGGTTCACGGAAATCGCTGGTAGAAAACAACAATTTTGCCCTGTAGCTCGGCAGCAAACCTGCAAAATTTTACAGGGGAGGGTATCCGAGACCTATCGAACCAGACCGGTCGCGACGTTATCATCAACACACTTTAATTTATTTATTAAAAAGTTCCTGTGTTTGTTGTTTTTTCCCTAAAATATTGAAAATAGTATAAAGTATCGAGTACCTTCCTTAGTATCGGACACGTTTATTATTATTATGATGTTATTAAGTCCCTCTCCTCTGTGTGTGTGTGTGTGTGTGTGTGTGTGTGTGTGTGTGTGTGTGTGTGTGTGTGTGTGTGTGTGATTGTGTGTGTGTGTGTGTGTGTGCGGTGTCTTTTGGACGATATAAACACAAGTGTTTCGTTTCACACTAATTACACGACTGTCCACACACACACACACAAACACACACACACTGGAAAAACAGAGGAATACAACACACACAAACTGATATTTCAACATAGATAAAAAAATCCAAAAAAGTTAATAATAAAAAAGGAACGATACAGTGTTTTCAGGCTCGGTGTTCTTGGTGTAAAATGTCTTTTTTACGGTTGATGAGTGTTAGAAAAGTACTGCTGACTCCCACAGCGTTCCGAGAAAAGAGGATTATATAGTAATTTATAATGACAAAATATTACACAACTCTACAGGTCACTAGGCGGCCTCACACACACACACACTGGAATAACAGTGGAATGTGGAATGCAAACACACTGATAAAATAATCAAAAAAGTAAATAAAAATGAATTAGCTGGCCAGTTCGTTGATTAGGCGGTCAAAACATTTATTGTGTGGCTTCCAAACAACATGCACCATCAGAAACAGCAGTAAGATAATGAGCTGAAATCCAGTCACCTATTCATTACTATACAGTTCATACAGGAACAATACAGTGTTTTCAGGCTCGGTGTAAAATATCTTTTTTACAGTTGCTGAGTGTTTTAAAAGTACTAGTGACTCCCACAGTATTCTGAGAAACGAGGATTGTGTAGTCATTTATAACGATAAAAGATTACCCAACTCTACAGCTCACTAGATGGCCATGACACACACTCACTCCACACACACACACACTCACTTCACCTCCCCCCACACACACTTCACACACAATCACTCCACACAACTCACACACACTTCACACACACTCACTCCACACAGCCCACACATACACACACACACACACACCTCACACACGCTTCATACACCCCACACTCACTCCACACACCCCACACACACTTCACATCTCTGCAGTGTATGAGGTCTTTAAGCTGAGATTCTCAGTCCCAGTCCATGTAGCACACCTTATTAGTTCGTATTAATGATAAACAACAAGATCCCTCAGGTGTGTTAAAGATCTACACTGTTAAAAATACTTCGCTCATACCCCCAAACAAATTATATGCATTTATGCATTCATGCCCGGACATTTTACAGGCCTGTGCTGTTTATCTTTTAATCTTTGATTGTTGCCTGGAAACCATGGCCTACTGTTTATGAGCTGCCTTGCTTGGTGGAAAAATGTCTTTATTGTGATTATTATTATTATGATAATATATTAAATTATTTATTGAACACGGGTGCATCTGATCATGTTGTATGTTATTTGACCATGAGATTGACCTTTTAGCAGCTTAGTTTCCATTTATGGAGAATTAATGGTATGTTTTGAAACATTACTGACATGCTACATCAAACTCAAATTTCCAAAAAAGTGAGGAAATTATTTGAGCTCTTTAATATAATTTAATATAAGACACTATATATTACAAGGCGACTAGTGTTTTGCATTTAATGCTGGACAGTGGAGGTGGATGGAACCAGACGTCTGTCTCTAAAAGCTCCTACCAGAAAGTTATTTCTTCAAATGGTTATGGTAGCACTGCCCAATGCCTGAGATGTTGTTCTACCAGAATTTTGAGTTTTTGGTCCTAAAACTGAACCCATACATGATGGAGGGATATATACAGGGCATCATGAGGCAAAATAGTCCCCAGAGAAAAGGGATTTAGTTGAGATTCTTCTCTATTTTACCATCATCAACATCCATGTTAACACCACGTGTCAAATCTTCAAAAACATCAGTGGGGGTCGATTGTGAATAAACCATCTGTATTTGTATCTGTATACAAATAAACCTCTATCTGTATTTGTGTTGGAGACGTCTGGTTTCATTCACCTCCTCTGTAAAGAAATCAAAGTCCTGAAACTATAAGTAGTTTGATACCAGATACACTCTTGAACCCAATCTGAATCACTGTTTACATACACAGAATAGTTTTGGAAGTCAAAGCAAATTTCAAGCAATATTTTCAGTCTAAATCACTATTTAGTTCATTTTTACAGCTCACAGTAAATCATATTGTGACCTAACCCACGTCCACACGTCTGATCCACCTTAGTGAAGAAGTTAATTTCATTTTTACGACTTAGAAAGTAGTACTGTGTGCTAAACCACATCCACATGATTTGGATTAGGTTTAGCTTTAACCTGTGACGACATTCTAGTCGAGCGCCTTCTGTCGGCTGAATTAGGCGTCGTTTTTTCCGAGCGTTTCCGAAGAGAAGGATCGGCACGGTCCGTTTCTTCTCCCAAGACAGCCAATTACAAGGCCGGGACCGGGTACGCCGGCTCGGCTGGCCAATCAGAGCGGTGTGCGATGAGCGGAGGCTTCTCGTGATTGGCTGCCTCGTCCATCTGCAGAGCAGCGAGGAAATCAATTGTGAATGATTCGAAGGCAGGACTTCATTGATCGTTTAGGACCGGTTAAAGAGACGCGCTGGAGATTTTGGTCCACAGGGTGCCGGCGTGGACGAGACTGAGCGTGGGACATCTCCAGGGGACCTCCCCGAGTGGACAGCGAGCGTGAGAAGGTAAGAAAAAGGCCCAAAAACCGTGGCAACCGGGAGGGTTATTAAGATGAACTTTTCTAACCTCGCCCCGTATCCTGGAGGCTTACATTTTAAAGAGCACTGCAGAGCGGCAGAGGAAGGGCTGAGCAGAGCCAGGGGGCTGGAGAGGTGCCCCCTTCAAGGCTGATGCAATATCTCGGCCACTTGCTGGCCTTGCTCTGCCTTTTTCCCCCCTGATCTTCATCACCTCCAGACTGCGGTTTTCATGTACAGGGCAGAAAAACCTGCAGAGCACAGCGCGCATAACACCCTGTAACTATCGCTACCTCACGTCCTGGTGCAGAAAAAGGAGAAAGAAAGAAAGTCCCACACTGTTTCCCCTGCTGCTCCTGTGACTTTGCAGTCAGTACAGGAACCTGCAGTCAGTACAGGAACCTACAAACACACTTAAGTTGGTAAAATTAATAATGATGCTGTTAAAAGTAAAAAAACCCCAAAACCAAACAAAACAACTTGAGCATGAATAAAAAGTATCTGAACAGAAGAGACTATTATTATTTGTAAAAATTAAATAAAACTAAAACAGAAGTTGGTTAGAGGGGAAATATACTCAAACAGGATCTTTGTCATCATTTATTCTGGTCCATATAATATGATTGACAGGGAAAAACAGATTTACTGACCCCTGGAAGAATGAGCGACTGTTTATTGTTACTTATAGCAAGTGAGGCCCTGCTCAGGGCCTCAGCTGACACTTGTTAGGCTCTGTTCCTCTCCTTTGGCTTAAAATAATAAAGCTGGAAAAGAATAAAGAAAGGAATTATTTAAGCAAAAAAACAATTGAACGTAAGCAAAAAGATCGTTCTCCATTAATAAACAGTATGAATGTCCAGCGGTGTCCGGACTAATCAGTGAGTTCAGCTACTTTAAGGTGCTGACATAAGCACAGCCTGTGTTTCCACAGATAAACACTGACCTATAGAACAGCCCACACATGACCCTGAGGTCAATGTGTCTGTGCTTTAGCGGATGTAAACCCCCACTGATGGGCTGTGGAGACTCTGGAGTGATGGTGCTCCATCCAGACACTCTGGGATCCAGATTTGATCCTTCAGCCTCAGTGTCTGACCTCATTTATGCTCTCATGCAATCAAATCCTCAGCAAAGTTCCAAAAGCAGTACCTGACCTCGCTAATGCTCTCATACAATCAAATCCTCACAGCAAAGTTCCAAAATCAGTACCTGACCTCACTAATGCTTTCATACAATCAAATCTCCACAGCAAAGTTCCAAAATCAGTACCTGACCTCACTAATGCTCTCATACAATCATACAATTTTAATTGTTATTGCTATATCAGTCTCTATAATGCTGACATCAAAGAAGGTGGTGATATGCAAATTAACCTCTAACCAAACAAAATGTGTCTGACAGGGTGACCAATCACAGCTCCAGATGAGCTACTGGGAGTTCTGATGACTCGAGGTCCAACAAAAGTCTAATTTCTAATCAGTGCATGAAGGGGCGGAGCTAAACTGCTGTAGCCAGAATAAGGAGATTATAGTTAAATGTGTTGGTTTTGTGACATCACAAAAACTATGATTTGAAAGGGGGCTGTTTTTGTAGCTTATTTTCCATGGATGGATGGGGTAGTGAACCATGTGGAACAATATTTGCAGACTTTAAGACCTTTTAATTCCAGAAAAGTGGTTAATATCTTGCCCATTTTGTGAAGCTCTACTTTTGCAGGATCTTTTGTACGATGACGACGTCCACAGAGACGAAGGAAATCTTCCGCTGTGCAGAAGCCGTTTGCTTCGACGTGGACAGCACAGTCATCCGGGAGGAGGGCATCGACGAGCTCGCCAAGTTCTGCGGAGTCGGGGACGCAGTCACAGAAATGTAAGACTCATTCACAGCGTTCCGTGTTTGTCTCATATTCAACTTGTGTGTATCTGTGGATAACAACACACACACACACACACACACACACACACACACACACACACACACACACACACACACACACACACACACA
>JBBJLR010028132.1:0-12754 GCA_037577145.1 Brachypetersius gabonensis
CTAGATCTGTGTGTGTGTGTGTGTGTGTGTGTGTGTGTGTGTGTGTGTGTGTGTGTGTGTGTGTGTGTGTGTGTTTGTCAGGTGAAGCGGTCTGCACGCATGTGTGGTGAATGTGAACCCTGCAGGCGCACTGAGGACTGCGCTCAATGTGACTTCTGTAAAGACATGAAAAAATTCGGGGGCCCTAACAAAATCCGGCAGAAATGTAGGCTGAGGCAGTGTGTAGTCCGTGCACGGGTAATTTTTTCAGTTCACATCAGCAGTTACTCTACAACATGCAACAATAAATTATGAGAGGAAATGCAGAGTAAAATCCAACAGCATATAGAGCCACTTGACTACAGGAACATCCATAATAAAATATGAATACAAATTTTGTTAATATAAAACATGTTGGACTAAAGTCAACAGTAGACATGTAGAAATGGTATAACATCGGCTGAAAAGACCTACAGTGGTGCTTAAAAACTTTTTAGAGTAATCTGTATTTCTATAAATGAATATGAACTACATCAGATTTCTTTTCGAGTCCCAGAAGTAAATACAGCTATTCACATTAAACATAAGAGACAATAATACTGTATTATACTTGCTGGGTTTCCTTACATTAAAAGTCTAGAATTTCAAATTCTGAAATTCGTCACAAACTGTCAACCACCACTCTATAATCTGACAGTGCTATAGTACAGTGTATGTAGTTCTGTCGAATAAAAAGTCTTTAATAAAGTTGTTTTATTTTGAATGTTTTCTCTGTAGAAAATGCTGCGTGTTCGTGATGAGGAGTTTTCCCTACGTGAGAGAAGGGAGAATATAATGCACAGAGACAGACGATATTCAGATGATTTTGATGAGAATGAGATGGAACTGTACCAGCAATACAAGGAGCAAAACATGGTAAAAACTTCCTTAGTGCTAAGATCCAAGCATTTAGCTCAGTGCAGTGACATTACAATTTTACATTTTATATGATTGGGCTGGAAAATATGATGTGGCCAGTTATTGGAAACTAAAAACATTGTAGTAACAAATAGCGTAAAGAATGGCTTTATTTTTTTATTAATTTTAACGAATTGTTTCCATTTACTTCCTGATCTTTTCTTAAATTGTTCATGTTTGCAACCTCTTAATTTATGAAAAATCCCATGTACTTGTATTTTCTGCTCTCTTGTCTGTGGTTAACTTGTTTCTTTCTTTTGCGTTTATTTAGCCATGGGACAGCGAGGATGAAGATGAGCCTATTTACAGCCCCGTCCCACGCAAAAAGGCAATAAAAGTTAAACACGTTAAGCGACGAGAGAAGAAATTTGACAAAAAGGTACAAAGACTAAACATTGACTGTGACATATTTTCATGGATTATATATGTTAATCTATTAAAGTAAATATAATCAAGGTGCTCCGTGGAATGATGTTTAAAATCATGCACAGAAAAGGAATATCCATTGCAGTCTTAAAATAATGATTGTGATTCAATACAATAGTCAAATTCTAGCTGAGAATGCACTACTGATGGGTATTGGTTGATTTTTCTTACTCCATTGCTCCATGTCTTGCCCTTGTAGAAGGATTCTCGGCGGCATAAGCAGAAACAGAAACACAAAGACCGGATGCGACACAGTGACAGACTTGGTGGACGCCATGGTGCAGATTTACGGCAGTGCTTGGGGCCAAACTGCATTGAGACAGCACGCTCAAACTCCAAATACTGCTCTGAGGACTGTGGCATGAAACTAGCAGCCAAGTAGGTTCACCACACTGTTTAACACTTTGTGTTCAGCTGTGATGTGTGTCTTGAAGTGATAGTTTGACATACATTGTCGCTACAGAAGAAATTCCATCTGAGATTATGTGACCATACAGTTGAGTAAAGTGTCTTTAGTTAAGGGGTGAAATTGTGGAAGTGGGATTTTGACTAAATTTTCACTTTATTAAAAACATGCAAAAAATGCTAGTTTGGACCATTACGTGTGACCTAGGTCTTAACATTTACAAATTCCACAAATAAGTCTTATTTACATTATATGCTGGTTTGTATGAGCAGCCGGATCTATGAGATTCTACCGCAGCGAATCCAGCAGTGGCAGCAGAGTCCATGTGTGGCGGAGGAGCAAGGCAGGAAGCAGCTGGAGCGAATTCGGCGAGAGCAGCAGGCAGCGCGCATGCGTCTCGCCGAGATGGAGCGGCGCTTCCATGAGCTGGAAGGGATCATTGGCAAGGCCAAGCAGCAGGTTGTGCAACAGGACGAGGAGGTGAGGGAATTTCTACACATATAAAAAAAAAAAAGTGTGTGTTATTTTCGCCTTCTATCAACTACCCAATCAGCACTAAACATTGGAAGGCATTGGTCATTTTTCATATTTCTCTGCAGGTTAATGAAACAGACAGCGAGGATACGGACCTTCAGATCTTCTGTGTGTCTTGCAGTCATCCTGTTAACCCTAAGGTGGCACTGAGGCACATGGAAAGGTGTTACGCTAAGGTAGATTCACACAGGCTACACTCCTTTTCAGATCAGGCTTCAGTACGGATCATTTTCCAGCAATTAGTCATAAAATCATTAGCCCATGTTTTTCATTTTAGCATAAAATATATCAGGCTTCTACAATTATATTAAGGTTACAAGCGGCAGAAAAAAGTAATTAACAACCACCAATGCATTGCTTTTACATATATATCTCAAAATAGATTATGGTTGATACATGGTAAAATTACGTTTATAAAGGCATTGGTGTGACTTATAGACAAGTAATTACATCAATGTAATAATCGTAATATGAAATGTTTTACATTGTATTCTTTTCTTCATTTAATTTTTTCCTGGACAGTATGAGAGCCAGACATCATTCGGGTCTATTTTCCCGACACGAATAGAAGGGTAAGAGCCACCATTGCTTTAGCATGAACAGTTCCAGGCTAGCTTACAGATACTATATGATCAAAGCATTTCCTTTCTACTGAAGAAAAAAAAAAAAAATCATAGTTTTCGTCATTTAAGTTTTTTTTTTTAAAAGGCCCTAGTTTACGAAGTCTCTTGTCCTTTTACAGTCTGTTATTTCTTTATTTGTCCTGTGGACCATAATGCTGTTTGTAACTAAAATAAAAAGTTTTAAATAAGTTTATTCTATTTTTCCTCTTGCCTTTCCAGAGCAACAAGACTTTTCTGTGATGTTTATAATCCTCAAAGTAAAACTTACTGCAAAAGACTTCAGGTTTTGTGTCCAGAACACTCCAGAGACCCAAAGGTGAGAAACTATTAACTATAATTTTTTAATGGAATGCTTCAACTAAATATCAAATTAGCAGAATTTTATACAGATATAATTGATTAGTAATCCATTTCCCCCCCCTCTGTCTCGCTCGCTGCGCGTGCGTGTGTATGTGTGTGTTATGCAGGTGCCGGTGGATGAGGTGTGTGGGTGTCCTTTAGTGCGGAATGTGTTTGATCCAACAGGTGAATACTGCAGGGTTTCAAAGCGCAAATGCAACAAACATTACTGCTGGGAGAAACTCAGAAGGGCAGAGGTGGACCTAGAGCGCGTCAGAGTGGTGAGTGAAACCACACACACATTTTTATGCTATTTAATAGCACAAACGCTGGTAACTGAATTGTCGCATGGACCTGAAAAAACGACTAACAGACATTAATAAACAGTAACATAAAATCACACACTGAGCAGTTTGTTGTGCTGTTTATTCAAATAGCTGTGCAGGAGAGCCAGCGTTGTAACCAGCGTCTTAAAGAGTAGGAATAACATTCTTGGTAAACACTTCAAGCCGAGTGGTTAGGTGATTTGCTGGTGTTGGGCAGCTCTAAAGAGCTGTTAGTTTTCGCCCTGCCCGTTATTCTTGGAAATAAATGCATCTGAGAGCAAAAATATATAACTTTGTCGTTATTTTCAATTTTTTTTTTTTTTTCAATATTTGTTGCATAAAGCAGTTCAGTTTTTGAATATTTTTTGTAAGGTTTATGTATTTTATTGCATTTAGTAAACACTCTTTAGCACACATTGTGGTTCTTTTGATTAAAAAGTTAATTTTCAAAGAAATTGCTGATGTTTTAGAACTATTGAGATCACCTATATCACTCAGTCAGGCTTGACAACCCTGGTTTCAACTAATGAGGGAGTTTGTAATGAGCTTAAGGGAGAACAGTAAAGTTTGCAAGATACTGATACTGATGTCCTTACTTTAGATTGAAAATTCATACTTGTTACGGTCTTTATTTTGTTTGTTTACTATCAGTGGTACAAGCTGGACGAGTTGTTTGAGCAGGAGCGCAACGTGCGGACAGCAATGACAAACAGAGCGGGGCTTCTGGCCCTAATGCTGCATCAAACCATTCAGCACGACCCACTTACCACTGACCTGCGCAGCAACAAGGACAGATAGCCTTACAGCATGTTCCACTCCACTTTTATACTTGAATTTGTAGATGTCATTGTTCACCAAACCTGTCATCACTTGTAACTTAACCATTTTATTTAAGAAGCTATTTAACACATTCCAATGAATGGACAATACAATGGAAAATGGATATTCTCCTCACTGAAAATGCGTTGTTTCCGTCATGGTGACATTTTTTATATTGTTTAAAGGGCCCATATGATGGGAGGAAAAAAATCTGTTTTTCAAATAAGAATTTTTTACTCCACAACATAAATACAACATCCCAGGTCAATCTTGAGTATGACTTTTTCTGTAAATTTTTGTGCCGTTCCTCTTCATTTGCTGAGTTGAATACAATGGGAAAATAAAATATGCCCTTATGTGCCATTGTATTGATGTCATGAAATGTTGCGTTTCCATACTAAATGTGCTGTATGGAAGTACAGCCTAAAGCCATTAAATCTAGTCATGCTGATGCGAGCAGTGTTTCAGTTTAGACTGCATGATAACAGCCTGTTTCCACAGACGGAACATGAATCTTATACACTATATGGACAAAAGTATTGGGGACACCCAACTATTACTTCAAAAGGGACTTTAATGACATTGCAATTGGAGGGTGAGAGATGATAGGGCTGGAAGAGCAGTGCTGCTGTATCTTGCTACAACATCATCTACGTCATGAACTATTTTGAATTTTTTTTTTTAAATCTAGACTACACATTTACATAGTATGAATAATAAATAATTACTTGGGTGTGGCAAGTTTGGTGGAAAAGGATGATTTTTGAATGGCCTTTGATGCCACTACCATGTCAGTGTCCCCACTGTGTGATGATCCACCAACCTGGTCAAACACTGGTGAAAGGGGTAAAGGGAGCTTACTTTACACCACACCGTCCAGACTACATGTTTGTTTTAACCTTATGAAATGTTAATCAAATGTTGCTAATCAAACAAACTTGAATCATTTGATTAACTTGGGAGGTTAATTTTTTTCTTAAGTTTGAAAAATGACCAGATATGACCTTGATCCAAAACTGGATAATGGGAAGATATAAAAAGACATTGCTGGTTTAGATATGAGGAGGGGAAAAAAAATGAAGAAATGAAAGAATGAGAAAAATATCAAATCATCCGATGTCATTTCCCATTACCATTTATTACATCTGCAATTGTATTTCATTCATTGTATTTCATGGACTGTTTGTAAAATACTTTTGACATCACATCTGCACAATTCTTTTTCCGATATAACTAGATAATTTGCTTAAATTGCTTAAACCTTTTTGTGTAGCATGTATGTATAGCTGCACAGCAGTTTAAGGGGAAATTAATGTCGAGACAGACATCTGCACTTCGTGAGCAGGAGTACAAGGCCTTAAATACTACATATATTTCAACATTTAATTCTGAAATTGGCAATGAACTTCAGTCACGTGGTTCAGTCTTTGTCCGCGTTCATCCAGGAGCTTCCGTTCTCTGGAAAGTAAGTCTTGGGAACAGGAATATTTATTAGTTTAGTTCGTATTTATGGAAGACATGCGGGCAGCGTACTCTTAGAATGTTAAGAGTCATATCAGGTCGTGTAGACAGTATAAGCACAAATAGTACAGCAGTTTTGAACAACTTTTGCTTTGGTTTTTACCCGCTCAGAACATGTGAATTGGAGCTAATGGGTGCAAGCTAATTCGCGCACACATGAGCACTAAGCACTACAGTTTAAAAATGTTTTAAAGAAGGTTTTTTTTTTTTTATTCATACTCATGAAAATGTAGGGTCAACGTATTTAAGCTCTGTATCGTAGTGTTTATACTGTGAAACCCAAAACAACTGTACAGCAAGCGAATTCAGCTGGGTAATATTACTTTGTTCCCTTCCCTAGTTTTAGCGTCCTACGCAGGGGAACCTGTAAACTTGTTGACACGTACCCCAGTGTTAGCTTAGTAGGCTAGGCAAGCTATGTTAGCAATCTGATCATGGACGAGGGAGAGGCGCCAACCGCCAGAATTATTCACTTTGGACTCGAAAAACGTATACATTAAAAGGTGAGAGGCTGGAATAGTTTACTCCAGATACTCGGAGTGCGAAATGGTGGAGTTTCTTGTTCTTGTTCGCTTGAAATGTGCTTCAGAAGAATTAGCATGTTAGCGTGTTGGGTAGTTAGCTAGGGGCAGTTCAACTGTTTACAGCTAAAAAAAAACCATATTTATTCCTTAAACTGAGTATATTTAACTACTGACGGAAAACTGCTCTAAATGTTCTGAAACACAGTAATATTTTCCAATAGTTAGATGTGCCATAATCACTATCAGGTCACGTTAGTGCCTTTTAGTAATTAAAAATAGTCCAACAGAGTAACCTTATGGTTTTAATTCCCAGGTTTAACTTGAAATTTTGTTAACCTCTCAAACTGCACTGGAGCCTTTCCACTTTAAAGTTAGGATACCCTTATATACATATGTGTTGACTATTATGCATTGCAAGTCTACAATAAGGAAGCGTATAAGATACGATAAACTTTGGGCAGTAAAATGGTCAGTACAGAGGCAAAAGCAGCACAATAGGCCAAAGCTACATAAGAGCAGTATAATATAATAAATACACTTTACAAATAATAAAAAATATATAAACATAGCTGTTCGTATGCAAATATACAAGTATATATAAAGGTGTATAAATATATGTATATACATACATACATAAACACACCTGAACGCTGAAGGTAAAATGTTTTGGTGTTGACATGGTCTCTTCTTCTTTAATGCAAAAGGAGTCAAGGAGAACAAGAGCCATGGAGAAAGAGGGAAAAGGAGGTGAGGAACCCATCATGACCCAGAGGATGGAAAAGGACATTTCTAATGTTGTAACTGAGGACAAGAAAAGCTTATCAACCACCCAGGAAACCAGAATGAACAGCTCAGAGCTTGGTGCTACACAAGCCTTGAATGAAACTGGTAGTGAACCTGTAAAAGGTGCAGATGAACCTCCAGCTGACTGGTTTGAGCCTCTAGAGGAGGACTGTGCTGATGAAGACACTCAGAGTTGTGACATGGAGAGTCTGGCTGGAAGTGAACGCAGTGGGAGTGTGGTGGGCAGTGAGTGGAACCACACAGGAGCCAGAATCAGAGGGTATGTTGTAAAGTGTAAAATGTCCATTTGTTGCTCGTGAACACACCACAGCACAACATTGTTCCCTGCATTTAACCCATTCACCAAGTGAAGCAGTGGGCAAGAAGGAACATAGTGCCTTGGAAGCAGTATGTGCTGGCAGTCCTGGGGTTCAAACCCAAAACCTTCTGATTGCAAGGGCAACCCCTTGACCACCAGGCCACCAACTGCCCCTGTTAAAGAAATAGTTTGGCAAAAACAGATTCCCTTATTACACAATATGGCGTCAGACAGCCAAGTGAGGTCTAAAGTTAGTTTAGCACTCAAGACACAAGGCAATTGGAGGCTATTACTTATATATAAATAAACAAAACTGAAGTAAAATAGGAACAGAATTACAACTTTTAGATGGGTGCAGCTACAGTTTTTAAAATCTAACTAGACAGCTAACTTTATTTATATAGCTTACTCTCTGTTCTCTATCTTATTAAATCTCTGTGCTGTTTGTTCTCTAGAAAGGCAAGGAAGTCACGACGGAAGGTTGTAGATGAAGACTGGGAGGACTGGCCTACACTGGGCGAAGGCTGGAAACGTAGAGTTGTTTTACGCCGCTCTGGCTTGAGCATGGGGCAGGTTGACACATACTACATGAGGTACATTTGTAGCAGGACTGTCATACTTACTCTGTGGAAATAAGATAATTATCTACCTTATTAAATTGCTTTCTCTAATTGTCTGATCATCCATATTTTTTATCCAACTAATGCTGTTGCAGAAAGAAACATGTAATGGATTTGTTGTTATGTACTTGAGTCTTGCTTGTAAATTTTTCCAGTAAAATGTTTGTGAATCTCTGAACACCTAAGCGTGTTGATTTTTTTTTTTACATTTAATTTCAGTCTCATTTTGTTTGCCTTGTTAATTTTTATATTGCATGTTTGAATCTGTATTCTAACCAGTGGTTTCTGTTTGCAGCCCCAAAGGTGTAAGAGTGCGGAGTAAGATTGAGTTGCTGAGATGCATTAAAAATACAATCAACCTTACAAACTTTGACTTCAGAATGGGAAAGTTTTTTGACGGCGAACCTCCAAAAAGAGGCCCAAGGGTAAGAGAAGGATCACATTATGTGCCTAGATGAAGATTTTCCTGCCAATCAGTATACCAGTCACTGCCTGATCATCTGAAAAAAAATACTCCAATTCTCCACTGGTTCAGACCTTAAGTTGCTTTGCTAGGCTTAAAATATTCTTACATAATTCTCTGTATGGCTTAACAACCAATAAACATTCCTCTGAAAATGGTCAGGTTTACGGACTGTAAATGAGAGACTTTGAAAGTCCTTCAGGAAAAGAACTGTACCTCAAGACTATGTTAAATGACAAGAAAGCCAGACTCTTTGAAAGCATAATATGAAGAAATAAGGGGTTACTGAAGACTTTTGCGCAGTAGTGTATTTCACTTTTGCATTCATAGTTTCTCCAGTCACATTTGTAAATTTTAGTTTAATTTATGAAGAGAGGTTGTGAGTTATACCAATAGAATCAGCTTAAATTGAATTGCGGCCTGATGTGAGATTATGTGCTGCATTTAATTGTTTAAAAAGATTTAAAATAATTTCAGTGATAGAGATTTATGTCGCAGAGAAACTGCTTTTGACTATATCTGTTTCTCTATCCCTCCCTTCCTCCCTCCCCCCTCACAGAAGCGTAGGATCGGTCGTTCCTCCCCAGCTGATTGTGGATTTTCTTCAGAATCGAGTTTTCAGAATGAATCAGCAGATGCTACTGATCGCACCTATAGTCCAGGCCCCATGTTTAACGTCAGTCACTCTGCTCAGAACAGACTCAGTCCAACTTCAAGACAAAAAGATGGCGCTGCCAGTCCGACCAAATCCAACGATGACCACAGTCTGACCCTCATAACCCCCTCCACTACCCCCACCAGCCAGAACGGTCCTTCTAATGGAGGGCTTCCCTCAAAAACCTCGGACGTGTCCATTCGCTCCAACAATGACTCAACACCCATTCCACCTAATGCCTTCCTTGGGTATGATTTGCTTTTTCCCCCTTTTTTGTGTTGCTTATTTTTTTGTATGTGTTTGCAAAAGTAATAGCTAAAAACAGCTTAACTCGCATGTTCACATGAGAAATATGTTGAATATTTTGAGTGGAATATAAAGTATGGAATGTATGTTTGTCGTTCATTTTATTTGTTTTGTGATATTTTTATATGTTGCAGTTGCAATATAAACTGATTCTATTTTTCTCTGCTTCTCCATTCTTTTAGCATCTGTGTAAGATGTAGGAACTCGTTTACAGGGGTAGAAGGACAGACCATGTGTGGGAAATGCAGCAGAGCATGCAATGCAAGTAAGTAAAAAAATAAAATATAACAATAAGGCCATGGTTCATATATCATGGTGCTGTGTACTGTTGCCACAGCACAGCATTTTTATTATAAAATTTGCTGTGGACTTTAAATTGCTATGACATAACTTAAATTGTATAAAATATGTTGCACTTTCAGAAAACCCCTTTGCTTTATATCTATGCTTGTGTGTACAGTACTCTATAGGCTTAATTGTAAGAGACGCAGGCTAAAATAAATTAAATCAAAACTTTGTCTGGTGTTGTAAAATGTTAATTTAGATATTTTCATGAACTTTATTATGATTGCTTATTATTCATAAAACACATTACATACTTTCATACATGATGACATTTTTTATTAGAAAAATTCAACATATTTGTTGTTTTTTATGTTTTTCTTTTTCTTTTTCTAGCGAAGGATAACCGCAATATTATCTTCAGAAAGGTACGTAGCAGTAGGATATACACTAGGTATTTTGATTTGTTTTCAAAAAAGGAAGACTGACTTATCACTGTTCCATTCAGTGGCTGCCCTGTGGGTTTTGCCGAGCCTGCCAGCTGACCAAAGATTGTGGGACATGCGCCAGCTGCAAGAACGGACAGCTGAACCCTGATTCCAGAAGGCCTGTAAGGTGTCGCAAGAGGAAGTGTTTATGCCCATCTCTCAAGGTAATGAATGAAAAAGTGTAACACAGTCATAACTAAAGGTATACTTGCACTAGGTGATCTGTACCATTACTGGAGCACATTTAACCCCAAAAGTCCAGTTCGCTTTGGTCGTCGCTTGGTGCTGTTCTTATTGTGCCCACAAACCGTGCCAGAGCACAGAGCTTAAATGCGACAGTTCAGTTTAACAAACATGGCAGCAAAGCGGCAAGACTTCAGAGGTGCAGTTTGCTGGAAATTTGGGCAGATATAAAATATACAAACAAATGGATACAACAAATGATATCTGGTGAAGGGGGCATTTGGCTGACACTCTTATCCAGAGTGACTTACAATCATTAGTTACAGGGACAGTCCCCCTGGAGCAACTGAAGTGTCTTGCTGAAGGACGCAGTGTTAGATACTGTGGTGGTTTGAACCTGCAACTTTGTAGTTATCAGGTTCATGCAAGTGTTTTACCCACTGGGCTTCTACCACCCCTGGTAAAATTTACAAGAGTCTTCATGCTCTTAGACACTAAAGAACACAGTAATGGTATAGTAAAGATCCGCTCTTGTTTGAAAAAGGATTAAGCAGTTAGTAATCTGATGCTTGGGCCCTGAACTTCACTGTGAGTGCAGGCTAGCAGGAAGGTGGGCAGGGGGAACAGTGATGCTTGAGCATGATCAAAGCAAAAATTTGATGAAATCCAGGCTACTGAAAAAAAATTTGACTTCTTAAGTAAAAAAATATTTCTATATTAGTTAGATAATGTGAATCTAGAGTAGGAGTATAATGAATATTTGAAAATATAACCATTTAGTTTACTTTTGTTAAGTCACCATATCATACCCATGTGGCTAAAGGTTCCATGCTCTCAAAGTTCCCCAGGAAGCCACAGATTCCCTTTTTGCAATGAAAAATGGCAAAGTACAAGTTCTTGAAAGGTTATATCCTTACTGTTAATATATGACTGTAATGTTAGCAAAGAAAAGATCCCCAGTCACATGCTTGTGTGTGTGTGTGTTTACAGAGGAAATCTGAAGATGTGCCACAGTATGGTTCTATGGTACAGGTAAGTGTAGTATTGTTTTCTCTAATGGTGTTGATTTGTTGACCTCACATTTTTTTCCACAATTTTGTTTCTAGTGGTACTGAATATACAGTCCTCATTTAAATGTCAATCAACTACTGTTCTCAATCAAATAAAAACGTTTATTAGCGATACTGTCAATTGATGATATTATCAATTCTGGTTTTAAAAAAAGTCTCAGAAAATTATGAAGGAAAACTTATGTCCTAGGTCTCTTTAAGGCTTTCCTTTTCAGCTCCACTCTTGGGTTTAATTGGAGTTTAAGTCAGGGGACTTAGCATTTTGTTGTCCTGGAACTTTAAATAATACCTTATGTCCTACGAGTATCATCCTGAAATACGGGCGTAATCAGGATGAGGCTCTTTTCGGTATAACCATCCTTCTTGCTATGCCGGAGTCACCAAGATGTCGCTGTTAGTTTTATTTGTCTGTAGAACTCAGAAAAGCCTTTCTTATGGTCTGTCTGGAGATTCTGCGACCCCAAAATACTGCCATCTTAATATCTCGCACTGTAATGTTTCGAAAACTATTTATATCTCTAACCTTCTTACTCACGGTGCTTGGGGGTGAAATGAGCAAGTTGTTTTAACTTCCCAAACAGTGAACTTTCAATGCTCCCCATGTTGATGAATGACTAGAGCCCTGCTGCACGATGTACTAGTGCAGGACACAACAGTGCATGCATGCAAGGATAGCAAGTTTGTAGGGTGTTCTAGTTCTCATTTGGGCGTTCAGATAGGGGATCACCAGCAGCTTTTATGCACGTCCTCATTAATATAGACTCAACAGTATCATTGAACTTAAAATTCCTTGAGTGAATAGTTTTTTTTTCAGCTGACTGGCCAACATGCCAAGCTGGAAAATGTTTTATTGTAACCTATAAATGAATAAATTCAATTAATCGAATTTTAATCACAATCACAATTTTTGCTCCCAGGATTAAATTAAGATTATTGTCTGCAATATTAACATTTGAATAGGGGCTCTGCTACATATCCAATCAAGCAGTTTCTTAACCAGTAGTCAGCCAACCACCAGGGGGCGAGCAAAAGATTAGAGCTTCATTAAGCTGCCTAAAAAAAGTGTGTGTGTGTGTGTGTGTGTGTGTGTGTGTGTGTGTGTGTGTGTGTGTGTGTGTGTGTGTGTGTGTG
>JBBJLR010028141.1:0-12754 GCA_037577145.1 Brachypetersius gabonensis
GTGTGTGTGTGTGTGTGTGTGTGTGTGTGTGTGTGTGTGTGTGTGTGTGTGTGTGTGTGTGTGTGTGTGTGTTGTGGGATTCCACCGGGGTCTCCGGGTTTCTCCCACAGTCCAAAGACATGAGCCGGATGAAGTGGGGATTTAAAATTGACTGTGTATGTGTGTGCGTGCGTGTGAATGTGTGTGCGTGCGTGCGCGTGTGTGCGTGCACGTGTGTGAGTCCCTGCCTTGCGCCCATAGACCCCAAGATAGGAATAAATATTTGACACTTGTGACAACAACTGATTTTAGTTTAAAACTTTATGTAGTAAAAATAGCAAAAAAACTATATATAAAAATTATATAGAAATATATGGCCATTATCTAAAATATTATATAAAACTGCTCCCTTGGCCAAAATTGGATAAATGACATAACTACATTTCACAAGTGTTGAGTCTAGAATGAAAGCATTTGAACCTAAAATGTATGATTTAACTTTAAATAACAAGGAATTAAAAAAGTAGTTTTCGTGGATTTCAATTGTCCAGAATTGTTCATGAAGGAGCTGAATGTATAGTAAAGAGGGTTAATGTGGGAAAAACTCACTGCTCTTCTAAACAGATTTTAAATTTTGCACAGTACTGTCGATGAAATACACTGACATTTCTCTTCAACACACTGTGGCTCAAAGATACACAAAATTCATTCAACTAATAAACATAATAAACAACTAATAACATAAACAAACCCAGCCGGGTGTGTGTGTGTGTGTGTGTGTGTGTGTTTGGAGGGGGGTTTTTTAGGGGCCTATAGGCCTTTGTGGACATTTGAATACACATTGTTTGGAGAAACAGGGCGGTTCGTGCTGCCTGTGCTGTTGTTTTTGTGATTATGATCATGGCTGGTGCCTGCCGTTACCTCGTGTGTCGTTTGTCTCTCTAATAATAAACGCCCGAGTCCAAACGCTGGTGAGGGGTCCCCAGCACAATAGCTGGAAGAGTCCGAGTGAGGGATGTGGAATGCGGTCTGAGTGATGGCTGCTGTAAAGACGTGGCGGTTCCACGCTGTGTAAACATCAGTGTGGGGATCTTTAATGAGGACGGCAGGATCTCATTAACTCCGCGTGGATCCGCCTCACGCTGTCTAACGTACTTTAGAGCTGCAGTTGGTTGGATCGAGAAGAAATTGGAAATAAAAGTTGAACTTCCCTCCATCCTCCCTCTCCACTCATCAACATGCTGTCGCTCCAGCAGTGTTTTGTTTTGCATGTCCGTTAGCTTACCTTTGCGTGGAGCTCTTATCTATAGCCGCTAAACTACTGCCTGGTTTATCATTTAAGTTTTGAAAAGTAGCCGTCAATGGTTTTATTCGGCTTTATATGTTTATATGCTTATATCTCTGTGCAGCACACCGCTCTTTATGGGGGCCTTGCCTGGTCTTACTTCTTTTTTATTAGAACCCAACCCCTTAATTTTACCCCATAAAATGATCTTAATTTTGACCTTAATTTCCCATTCAGGAAAGGCTGTTACAGGTTAAGGCTGTTTAAGGCATAAAACTACTGAATCTCCCCTCACTTTTTCAAATTTGCCCCTTAAAATAATAGAACCTCCTGAACAAACACCTCAAATGTAAGATTGAGGGGTTTCACATTCTAACCGAATTTTAAGGTCAAATTAAGGCGTGGCCTAATCTAAATGAAGGGGTTTGGTGTGTTTAAGTACACTGTGTTTCGTAGTGACCCGAGGCAGAGTTTCTCCTCTGATTCGGTCGTTGATTTCATAAACAAGGTGGTGTGAAAAAGTAATCGTCCCCTCAAGCTACTGAGTTTGCCGCCATATGCTTACGTTGGTAGGATTAAGGAGAGAGTGGACTTTGCTTAAAAACCTCCTCCTCCTCCCTCTCTGCTTCGCTCCTGTCCTGTTTTTAAAGCCGCTCCTGCTAAGAGGGGAGTCTTTTTAATCCAAGAACAGAACATGAACTGAAGTGTATGCAGGAAAATACACTATAAATAGCTGCATAAGGTTTTATGTACAGTGTTATATGCAGTGTGTGTTATTTCACATTGTTTAAGTTTTGCACAGTAATGATCATGTATAGTGAGTAGTGAATATTTAAATATCAAATATTGTGCTGACACTCATTCACAGTGGATTCTTATTGATCCCATGCATCATTTCTGTGACAGAATGGCAGCAAATATGACCAAAAAAGATATTTTTAAGGAGTTACCCTCTGCAGCTGGAGGCTGCTGGGGCAGCTGGTGGCCTAGTGGTTAAGGCATTCGGATCAGAAAGTCCGGGTTCGATTCCCAAGACCACTAGGCACCTCTGAGGTACCCTGAACAAGGTACCGTCCCCACACTCTGCTCCCCGGGTGCCGTGTGCTTCACTTGGTGAATGGATTAAATGCAGAGGAAGAATTTCGTGCCGTTCACACCGTGTGCTGTAGTGTGTTCACGTACGACCAGATTGTCACTTTCACTTTTCAGCTTTAATCCAAAAGGAATATTTCACATCTATATTAAAGAACTGTAGCCTACTCTTCCTATTAACTGCTTAAATGAACAATAACAGTCAGTTCATGCCGTAAACAGCAGGTGACTTAAGGACAAACAGTCCAGTCTGAGAAACAGCTGCAGGTAAAATATAATGAACAGGCTGGAAATCAGTTCTTCCTGATGAAGTACTTTATGTAAGTGGAACTTCTACCTGTTATGAAACAGAATCCCCCAAGCCACCAGTTTCCAGAACCTCCTGTGTACCATCAAAATGAAATTTCTTCTCTGTATTTAACCCATTCACCAAGTAAAGCAGTGGGCGGCGCCCGGGGAGCAGTGTGTGGGGACAGTACCTCACTCAAGAGTACCTCAGTGGGGCCTCTAGCAGTCCTGTTGCTCCACCATTATGTTGATTCATATGTATATTTTAATAAGCCATTAGCTTTGCATTAGATTATCCTACCTTACATCACATTTACATTTAGCAGACGCTGTTACCCAGAGCCACGCACATCGTTATTCAAATAGTCCACATCTGTTCCTCAAACCTGTAAAGCCAAACAAACAAACAAAACATGAACAAAACACACTTTTTTTCATGCCCAGAATCTGAGAACACATTTATTTTGGGAACAACATTAACTAATCCCAGGTTTCTCAATCACTGGGCCGTGGACCACTGATGGGCCGTGAAGGCTTTTGATTGGGCCGTGAGTATAAAATGGAGACAGGCCATTGGTCCACAATTGGTCCGCTAGGCGGTCCCGTGGGTAGGACACCTCTAAAAACCCTTTTACGCCGTGATTGGTGTGTTAAAATGCCATTTTGATTTAACCAATAGCGGAGGTTGTCACGTTTTGAATGAGCCCTGCTGCAAATTTCTAGGAGGTTCCCTAGACTGAGATATAGGGGGAGCGCCTCGTGATCAGCTGGACCAGCATATTACTGGGGCAGCTTTGACGAAGCGTTACTCTGACCAGTTAGCGAGAAGTTATAATTTACATATACAGGGTTGTAGCGAATAGTGGGAGGTTTCCAGTGATATACAGTAAACCCCCAGTTTTACGCGGATCAGGACTCGCGGATCCAGTCACACGCGGATTTTTTTCGAGAATGGAAGTGATCGTTTTATGCAGAAATCTCCAGAACATTGCGGAAACTGCTCCCATATTCTCCCTTTTTTTGCTTTTTTTCGTGGCAATATTTTAAAAAAATATATAAGTTACTAAAAACATAAACAGTAATCCAAATATAAATTCTACCGCGCACCGACTCTCTCTCTCTCTCTCTTTCTCTCTGTCTCTCTCTCTCTCTCGTTTGTGATTTTCCGGAGCGTGCGTCTCTGTATCTCTCTCTTTCTGTATCTCTCTTGCTCTCTCTCTCTCTCTCTCTCTGTATCTCTCTCGCTCTCTCTCTCGTTCGAGACTTTTCCATTGTGCGCATCTCTCTCTCTCTCTCTCTCTCTCTCTCTCTCTCTCTCTATGCCTCTCTCTCGTTCGTGACTTTTCCATATTTAAACCTCGGGTTTATCTTTACATTTTCTTTAAGAGTAACGTATTAAGCTGAGTTTAAAATGAAATTAAAGTGATCTGGAGCACATTTAACGGCATATTTAGGGTTTACATTATTAAAATAGGCATTTATAGGCATTTTCTTTGACCAAAACACAACAACACGGTGTAATGCTCGTGTAATGTAACCCCCACGATTAACAAGGGTTTACTGTATAGCCTTGCTTGGGGATATAAACGCCTGAAAACCGCTCAAGCATCAGTCAAGAGGCGCAGACCGAGAGGCGCTGTGCCCAGTCTGAAAATTTGTTTTTTATATACTGAAACAAAGTGAAATGCACACAAGACCACATTTAGGATATTTAAGGACATTTGAAGACATATGATAGGGATATGTGTTCAGCAAATAAGAATTTCCCGGGGAAAATTGGAGAGACGCTCAGGAGACAGACGCTGTTGTTCTTCAAAAAGATTTTGAAGAGGTTTGACACAAGCATAATATAATCCTTTATTCCATCCCGTGTTGCTGTTTGAAAATAAGGTTTAGCTTTGAAATGAGTCCAACCGCAAACAATAATAACTTCGTGTGACTGAATTGTGATGTTTTAAAGTTGGTACTGTAGATTTCAAGATGGTCACCAAAATAGGGGTGAAACAGTGGACCTTGGCAACATGCTGTGATGGAAAGGTGGCCCTTAATGCTGAAAAGGTTGAGAACCTTTGGACTAGCCTTCTTAGTCCAGCCTGTTTTTTTTTTTTTGACAGAACTGAACTCAGTTTAACATCAACATGAGATTCTGTTCATTTTATCCCACTTTTTAAATTCAGCCGCTGAGAAAGAGCTTCCTCTGATCTCAGCCTGAACCCAGTTTCAGATCTTAGAATGAGATTTCTTTTACATTTAATGCATTTATCAGACGCTTTTATCCAAAGCGACTTCCATTCCCTAACTACAGGGGGCAGTCTCTCCCTGGAGCAACTTGGTGTTAAGGGTCTTGCTCAGGGACCCAGTGGTGGTGCTGAAGGTAGGATTCGAACCCATGACCTCTTGGTCCGGAGGCAATTATCCTACTGAGCTACCTCCACCCCTTTTTCTCACACTGCTCTTAATTAGATGAACCAGAAGATTCAAAAGAAAACTTGGTTGACTCACCAAAGAGCCTGTACAACATCTGAAATCTGTCTTGAGATCCATAGAGTTGTCAAAGAGAAGAAACCGATGAGAACAGTAAGAGAAATTCTGTCCTTATTTTTCATTGGTTAGGAGAAACACATCTGAATCTCCAAATAAGTTTTATTTCTGATGAGACTTTTATAAGTAACAAAATCTTCCTACAGAGTGACAAATAACCTGGCCTACCTTGGTTCTCTCTGATACCTAAAATTAGTTAATATAACAAACATGATTATTAAGTAGCTGATAGCAGGAATGGAAAGTTAGGGATTGATGTTTGATGGCCCGATGAGGTCAAAACTATTATAAATTAGTAAGTGTGAGACAAATACAAGAATGGTTAGACATGAATGTGTCCTGTACTGCTGCCTAAACGGTGTGTAACTTGTCTGAGTTTGTGTTTTATAGCGGCTAATCTCTTACAGACTATGTCTCTCACTTTCCTTTGGCAGTGAAGGCCATTATTGTGGCGGGTGCAGCTGTGGTGTAATCAGATTGATTAGACTTGGCCAGGAGCCCTGCAATAGCAAACAGGGAGAAAAGAATCAATTAGAATAAACCACATCAGTCGTCCTCCCTTACCTCCTCACAGCACAGGACTGTGTTCATCTCTCGGTTAAGCTCAGTTAACACCCAACTAATGAGGAGAAACTCTAGAGGGAGTTTCTTCATATTTTGCCTCCAGAGATCCAGACTTTCTTGTATTTTAATGTGGTCTTGAGGAACAGTTCTCCAGGCTTCCTGAAGGACTTTCAGAGCCTCTCATTTCCAGTCCAGTCCCTGAACCAGACCAGTTTCAGAGGAATGTTTCTGTTGGTTAAGACACACAGTGACCTACGTATGAATCATTCAAGCAGAGCAAAGAGCCTCTAACTGATCAGTATACTGGTGGTGCTGAATGCTGAGTAGGCTCCTTGTATCTTTAGACACTTTGAAGCCTGTCAGTAAAACATTTCTTTCATTTAATCTCCTCAGTGTGATAAAGATAAGGCAGCTTAACAGGAATAAAATAGTATTTTTGCACCAAAAAGGTGATTCAAAGGAAAACAGAAAGAAATTGTGGTGTCATGGTTCTATTTAAATAATTATACATGTATATATACTTTTTTCTAAGGGTTGGACTGGGAGCCACAGTGTTTAACTACAGCAGTCTATTCCTGATGTAACATCTAGAGGAATCAGGGCTGTGTCCCAAACCACATACTGCCATCCTAAGTAGAGTGTGGAAAGCAGTACTCGATCAGTAGAAATGCAGTAGAGTGCTGTGGTACGGAAAGTATAGAAGTGTGTGATTTGGGATGCAGCTCAGGCTTCGCTTGGCTGATTTCCTTCAGGTGGGCGTCCAGGTAAGGCCTCTGTCTCCACCTGCTGGTAGCTTCTTCTCTCCACTGCAGCCTCGCTCCGTGCCTTTGGGGATGAGTGACAGGTGTAAAGCCTACCAATGCAAAAGCACCGCTAAGCTCTTTAGCCCACCGCTCTTTGTGTCCCATTCCTATTGTAGGAGGGCGAGATATCACAGGTACGCTGGTGTAACAGGCTCATTCACGGGCCTACAAAACCACTAATCTGATTCGCCGCGCTGCGTTCATGCCGCAGCTCCGCAGTGTATGTTTTCCTTAGGCTTGAATGGATTAGGTGTTGCTCCACTGCAAGATGAAGGCCACTGAGGAAGTGAATGAATGAGAAAGCCTTTGGTGCCATTTTACAAATACAGTGAAATCTGGTTAAAACCATGAGATTGATGTTAAAGAGGAAGTCCAAATCTCCTGTACAACTAAGCCATAAAGAGACACTCAGAGCAGTTTGGTGTCAAATGCATCATTCTAGAGAAACTTACCCAATCAGGATTGTTCACAATAGTGGTGCATGGAACCAGACGTCTGGAACCAGAGCTTAAAAGCTTCTTCACAAAAAGTTATCACAGAGAAGCTAATGGATAGGCTGCCCAGTGCTTGAGACATTGTTGGCTTGTAATTAAAATTGTTTTCAGAAACGTATGTTTGCTGTCTATTCATGGTGGAGGGATACATGCATAGCACTGTAAGGTAGAATAGTTCTTAAAAGAAATCTTATTTTTCAGATGTTCTGTTTTACATAATGACTATCACACACAAACACTCTAAGTACACTCACACTCACAAAGTAAGTACACTTTAGGTTCTAGATAGTGAATAAAAGAGTAGAAAAGAAAGTAAGATAGTAAAAAACTATGTAAATTACATTTGAGTCACAGAGATTGACGACCACTGTAACGAGAACCAGCAGTAAGTTCCTCTCCAAGTAACCATTTCACACCAAACCCAGCTCTGAATGAACGATAATGAAATATAATGCTGCATTGTAGTCGCAGACATGTAAAAACCATATCCTCTGTTTCAACTTCCCCTTTGAAAATGCCCTCTGTTTTACATCTGTTTTGTGTTAATGAACATTTCATGACAAATGGACCAAAAAATAAAAAATTAAAGCAATAAACAAATTAACATTTGCAAAGAACGTACACGTACACAAAAGTATTGGCACCTCATCATATAACATTCTAAGAAACACACGTTGGATATATTATGTATTTCTCTACAAGAGCCAATCAGATTGAACGCTTTCAATGCTTTTAATGGAGGAAATCTCGGTTTGAAACTGTAGCAGTTCTTCATTTCTTATTGTCTTGGAAAGACCTGGGGCTGTTGCAGTGATGTGGTTAGTGGAGGAAGGAAAAAGGAAGAGTGAGGCATAATGGCAGAGGAAAATGACCACATAGGGTAGCCTTCCTCTTCCTTTGGGTCGCATGACTAGATCAATGCCAGTATGACTAAGTGAACTGTAGATCGATACACTTCATTTAAAATGGCTGGAAGAGATTAAAAGAGGTTTGAGATATGAGGACTGTAGATGGACCCTAGTATCATAATATTTTTCTGGTCTTCGATCTTTACTCTGGGCTTAGAATAACTACACTGTCATGTAACCATAGCCTGAAGTGTTATTAGAGGGCCCTTTCAATAGGTAGAAAACAAGTGGGTTTTGTCACTCCCCAGTGCAAAGCCCACTTATGTTTTCTATCTATTCAGCCTTCAGTGGTTCAGCTCTATATTTTAGATTGTAAGGTTTCTAGTTTTTGATAGAGACATGCCAGTTAGAATGGATGTCAATTACACACTGTATACTGGTTTTAAAGGAGCAATCTGTTTTAGTTCTTAAGAGTAAAGAAGGGTTGGAAAAAGGATGAACTATGACTGTTTTTGGTATCCACACATATGTCATAAGTGGATCACTTAAAATTAGGCCTGGAAAGCATTTTACAGGCTTTGAATACTTGTTGGTGTTTCAATATTAATTTGAAAAACTTGTTGTGCCTTCAAACAAACCTCCATAGCATAAATTTTACACTGAGCATTTTTCTAGCTTAGAAATTTAAGATGATCCTGATTTCAGGCTCCTCTACTGTTCAATGTCTTCAGGAATAGAGGTACAGTGTTTTTACCCAGTTTATGCCTGGTTACTTCACGTGACTAGTGTCTGAATTGTTTCATGATTGTCACGGTGGGTCTCTCCACAGGCGTGGAGAAACAAAGGGAACCGGAGACGTAGGTCATGGGGGAAAATGGGATTTATTTACAAGAAAGAAAAAACAAAACCAGGCACGTGGACCAGAAACAAGGACAACAGAAAAACAACCATACCATAAACCAGACGTGGGGGAACAGGACTGGGAACCGGAACAGGAACATGAAGCTACAGGAGGGGATGTGAGCGTTAATGCTACCGTGTCTAAACAGACACGGAGCATGACTTAAATACAAAACAGAACTGGGACAGGAACCAATGAGAATACAGGGATGACTACATGAAACTGAAGACAGGTGACAGGGATGACATGAACACGTAACTAATAAACCAAACCAGATGACCCCTAGTGGGCTTACATGGGAACAAGGAGGGAAACATGACCAAACCATGAAACAGGAGTTAAACATGACCAGACAGAGAACCGGAGGGAAACTGGAACAGAAACATGAAAGGGGACAGAGAACAGGAGGGAACAGGAGATAAACATGATCTGACAGGAGAACAGGAGGGAACCAGGAACAGACAGAGAACAGGAGGGAACCAGGACGGACCAGGAAGGAACCAGAAGGGAACAGAATAGAACCAGGAGGGCACAGGAGGAACCAAGGAGCTCACCAGAAGGGACCAAGGAGCTCACCGGAACCGGGAGCAAATGAGAACATGAACAGGGGCAACCCGGAACCAGGAGCTAACGGGGACCAGGGAACAGGATACAAGAAGTCAGGAAACTAGGGACCAAGGACAGGAGTAACAGGGAACATGAACATACACAAGAACAGGAAACCAGGGAAACACGAAAGAAGGGAAAATCAGGAAACATGAACCGAGGTAATTAGAGAACGTCGACAGGACTAGACAGGACTGGACAGGAACAGGGCTGGACGAGACAGGAACAGGGCTGGACAGGAACAGAACATGGACTAAACAGAGGAACAATGGGGACATCTGGTGGACAATTACAAGAACAGCAACATGAACATGATTAAACTCAGAACACAGAACAGGAACATGACAGATAAACAGAATACATGAACATGGTAGAAACACAAGAACATAAAACATCCACGGCCTTAACGTCATCGCCATTATGGCGGAATCAGTCTCTGACAATATAACAAAAGAACATAAGCAAAAATAACAAACCAAGAACCAGAGACATACTGAAAACTCAGGAACCTAAACCAGGAAACACAGGATCATCATAATCATTACATGAAAAAAGAAAAGAAACAGAAAAGAAAACAGAAAAAAATGCACATGACCGGAAACCAGGGCCTAAACCAATCCGAACCGTCACAATGATCAGATTTCAGCCACATGCATTTACTCTTGGTAATGAAAGTCAGCCAGACTGCAATTCAATTACAAAATGACCTGTAATATGCAAATCAGCTTGTACAGTGCACCCGGTAAGTATTCACAGCACTTCTCTTCTTTCCACAATATCCTACGTTACAGCCTTATTCCCAAATAGATTCAGTTCATCTTTTACCTCCAAATTCTACACACTACACCCCATAATGACTTTTTTGCTTGAAAATTTACCTAAGTATTCACAGTGTTTGCCATCGAAAGTGAGCTCAGGTATATCCTGTTTCTACTGATCTTCCTTCAGAAGTTCTACTTGATTGCAGTCCGCCTGTGGTGAATTTAGTTGATTGGTCGTGATCTGTAACGGCACACACCTTTCTATAAAAGGTCTCATAGTTGACAGTCCATTTGAGAGCACAAACGAAGTCCAAGAAATTGTCTGTAGACCTCAGAGACAGGAGGCACAGATCTGGGGAAGGCTACAGAAAAGTTGCTGCAGCATTGAAGATCCCAGTGAGTTCAGTGGCCTTCGTCATCCATAAATGGAAGAAGTTTGGAAAGAATAAGACTCCTCCTAGAGCCGGCTGCCCGTCCACTCTGAGCGATTGGGGTAAAATACTTTCCAAATGCACTGTATATAACAACCAATCGCCATGAGGCTCAATGAATCGGAGGCCATTAGTAAGTGTTCACCTGCGTTTTTCACAGTCATACAGCAATTCAGTTTAACTTATTTTTTAAACATCAAAGTTTTGGCTGTGAATTTCGTGGCTCATATAAATAGACAAGGATTCTGAATAGTACATATAGACTCAATTACCAACAAGACTTCAACACGACTGTCTCACTCTGCCAGTCAGAGATTTGGAGTATGTCTTATGTAAATGCGCTAAATAAGATAAAAAAGGAAAACAGTTGTGTAACTGTACCCAAACAAAAATAACACATTATGCATTGTATTTGTTTTATGAGCCGTAGAAATGTCACAGTAATGATGGTTTACTGTCTGTGTTCAGTTAGTGTTCGTGGCGTATAGGAAAGTGGCCAGTGCGGGTTGTTTGAATGTCAAGAACAGATGGTCATTATACCATGCTGCAACGGTCACAGCGATGGCTGTATTACTGCCTTGTATATGTGTGTTATTATATTCTAGATGAAGCCTTGGCCAGGGACACCGTAAGTGGGTATACATCATGCGCCCTTTTCGGATCATTACACTGGTAATCTGCGATGGCCTTAGCCTATAAAACACAGCGAGGGCACTCTAATCTCTTCTCAGGTGGACTTAACCCTTCCCAGGCAATAACTAAAGCTTACTGCACATCTATACACCATGAATAGTGGTAACACTTTCTATTTCAGTCCCTTAAGGTCCAGGTATTAAATGGCTGAATGTGAAACAAACCCTGAAGGACTAGGTAATAATTTTGAGTAAGGTGACGGTGGGTTACCAGGCGGTTTAACTAAAATATACTGAAATGCTCAACAGGTTCTAGCTATTAACAATACCCATCGACACACACCCACACACATTTTGCAGGATGGATCACTAGAACAGAGTGTCTCCTGATCACAGTGTCGCAGGAGGATTTGAGTTCTCCGAGGTGCCTTGGCCTTCATGTCGCAGTGAGGGGCTCAGCCTGGCATTTGTATAGGTATGAGGGGGATTTACAAGGGCAGTGGCTGTAACTCATGTGATGTGGAAAGAAAGATGGGACACAGGTTTATCTCCCCTCAGCTCCAAATGCCGCTATATCGCTCCTTTTCTCTCACACTTTCTGAAAACGTGCCTTAAAAAGGCCCATTTTCAACTGGTGGGTGGTTACTGTGGTGCAGAATAAGTCAATAACATCCAACCGTTTCTCTATGAGACCAAGTCTGCATGTAAAACACAGTCTGTGTACAAAACTAGAGACAGGAACAGAGTTCATGCAGCCAAACAAAAACAGGCTCTCATCTTCCGGTGTCATATCCCAGCAGGTCAAGGCAGGAGGCGCAGATGCAGACTTCCATTGTAGAGTTTTCTTTATTCTTAATACATATAGAAACAGACAGTGGAACTCGAACAGTGGAACTTAAATACATACAGATCTAATTAACCAAAGTCAAAACACCTGCAACTCAAACAAGACCCCAAACAAGCAAAACCCCAATGTCAACTTAAGAGTCCTTTTAACGTCATCCTAAATAAAAAGATAACTAGGGACTCTACATCCAGTCTATATGAGGAAAAATCCAGGAATGATTAAGCAAACACATGGACACACATAAAATCACTGTTTACTGTAATATTATTTTAATATATCCTAATATTTGCTTTTACATGTTGGTAAAGCAAATATTGGTGGCATTAATACAGTTCTCAGACAAATCCATGAATGTTGATCCATGTAAAACTGAGGGATTACTGTATATATATATATTTTTTAATGAACAGTGTATGTACACATGCAGCAGGACATTGACAAACAATATTAATGCTCCCAGGCAGATTACACATTGCTCACAGTAATCTATTGTCCCAAAAATTGCACGTGTTGCACCAGAAAACCACAAAAAATGCACATGCTGTATTAGAAATATTACACACAAGGGAAACTTCCACTTATCAGTCCATAATATTTGAATGTGCTTGTTTGTTTGTTTGTGTGTGTGTGTGTGTGTGTGTGTGTGTGTGTGTGTGTGTGTGTGTGTGTGTGTGTGTGTGTG
>JBBJLR010028169.1:0-11084 GCA_037577145.1 Brachypetersius gabonensis
GTGTGTGTATGTGTGTGTGTATGTGTGTGTGTGTGTGTACGTCTGTGTGTGTATGTGTGTGTGTGTGTATGTGTGTGTGTGTGTGTGTGTGTGTGTGTGTGTGCGTGCACGCGTGGCGCTTTTGACTGTTCTGAAGCCACACAGACTTTTCAAATGTTTTTTGGGTCTAAATAGATCATCTTTTATTGTCTTGAATATTCATGTCATCTTGGCTGGGTTGTGCTGAGATACTTTTGCACATTTGCACTTTAAATATTAGAAAAGACCAATGATGCATGAACAGACTCTCAGGGATCTAAAGGTTAATTGAACTGTAACGGCCTTGCATATGTGGTTTCTGTTGCTGTATAAACAAAAACAGGGACAAGATGAAGAACAGTGAGTCATGCAGGGCCTGAAACCGCGGAATATGGTCTGTTAGAGGGTTCGAAACAGCATTTGAAAGCTACATTAGCCACATAGCTCCCTGACTGATCGATCGTTAGGTGGGAGGGGGGCGCAGGTGGTGGAGGGGCGTAAATTAGATTTTGGCTGAACAGTCGCTTTCAGAAAAAGTGAATTACTGCAGTTCTTTCTATATGCAAAGGAAAATTAAAGGTGTGGGTAAATCAGCGCTCGCCTGACAGGACAGAGAAGCTTTTTTTTTTCGGAGTCGTGCGCCGTGACATTTTTATGGAACGCTTCCACCTCGTATCTGTCTTAACTTTCTCATTCACCTCCGGCAGCTGGTGGTGCATACAGCCCTTACTTTGACTGCATTAACTTCATAAGAGGATTTCACCAAAACGGGCACCTGGTCGTGGGTCAGTGCGGAGGTTTGTGTACGTTTCGTCATGCAGCATTTAAAATCCTTTAGTGCCTTCTAGTCTACTCTTCTCCTTTAACCCTCAGAGTGTATCAGTAAACTCTGATTTCAGTCAATATAAACAGTGTAAAACAGTCTAGAACCGGTGTTTACCCTCAGAACTCAGAGTGTATCAGTAAACTCTGATTTCAGTCAATATAAACAGTGTAAAACAGTCTAGAACCGGTGTTTGTTCTCCTACTCTCTCGCCATTTGCTGCTCTTTCTCTCGACGCTCGGCCGCCTACTTTTCAAGTAGTGTTTTTATTATTATTACATGTTTTTAAATTACAGTAACTTTGGTTCTGCGTGGCACAGGAACACCAAACAAAGCTCAGCATGACGTCTGCCACCTCGAGCACCAACCCAAACTGTAGTGATTCTGTATGTGAGACACTATCACAGTACATCTAACAATAAGGGCAGCATGGAGCCTCTATTATACAGTGATAAAAAATCTCGGGCTAGATTTTAATCAGTTAAAGGAGACAAACACAAACGGACACAATCTGTTAGGTTTAATAACGTTATGAGTTATTTCCATTTCTCCTGAACCTGTTAAGGCCTTACCTTTGTGGGTTTTTTTTTTTTACAGTAATATCAAATTCTAATGTCCATTACTTATTTTTATTACTTAGCTCTTTAATTTTCTTCTTAAATTGTTTATCCAGTCTCATCTGTTTCTCACTTCACTACAGGCTCTACTGGTATAACTGTGTACATGACAGTTTTGACATCTTAAATTCGATCACTACTGTAAAGACTGAAAAAAATCTGTGCAGACTTTACATTCTCAGTTATACAGAAATGTTGAAGTCTTGGTGAATTTCCCCTTTCAAAGGTGGTTTCAAGAGGCTTTGTCATTCGAAACTCAACCGGACGCTCTTCTGTGTTTCTTCTGTCCACAGTTTTCTTTGCTCACGCCCAGTTTTGGAACCTGAAATACGACATTACTCCATGCTCTGAGAAAACAAACTCGGTGAGGGATGGGAAAAATGAACGTCGACTCGTTAAGGCTATTGTTTATTCTCGCTCGAGGAAACACGGTTTCATTGTTATGCAGAAACTCCAGATCGACATGCAAAATATAGATGTAAACCTCCAGCAGGTAGCTGACTTTTTGTGTATTCTTGCGCATACACACTCATGGATACACACTCTGTTCCGCAAGTACAAGAACCGGCGGTTCTAAAGGTGCGGGCCGAGGGCGGCCTCTTGCTTCTGTTACATCTTCATCACACACATCACTACCATGCATTTACTCTCTCTCACGCGCATTCTCTTTCATTTCTTAGGAAAAAAAAACCTAGAAAAAGGTTCTGCAAACTTTCTTTAGTCTATGTTTAGAGATAACAGGGAGTAACACAGGAGCAGAAACCACATGAGCAGGTCTATTATGGGGGTTCTCCACTGACTGGTACCAGCTGGTACCAACTCCACAGTTAGATGGGGCTCGGTGACCCCTTTCCAACGACCCCTTGAAAACAGTTATTAGCTGAAAACCGCTCACCTTGGACAAAAGTAATGGGACACTGGGGCGAGGTGAGCAGTTTTCGGGTCGTTGGAAAGAGTGCGGGATATTAATAAATAATTCCATGAAATGAACATGGTTTACGACTGACTCAGGAGTCGCAGCACCCGAGTCCGAGTCAAGTCTCGAGTCATTGAGGGAAGTCTAAAGTCAAGTCACAAGTCTTTGTTTGAGCGACTTAAGTAGGACTCGAGGCTCCATCTCTGGTTGTTGGTGATACGGAGTCAAATGCTAGACTGTCCTTTACTGCACTCGTTACTGTTTCAGCACTCCTTAAATATCTAACACTCGTCTGGTGATCGACGTTATTCCGGCTGATCCAGTGAACTGGGACCGGTTGGGATGCTCCCAGTACAGTAATGGTGATTGATTTACAGATTGAGTTCTTCTGCAAAGCCTGATATCTTGAGAACGATAAACGAACAATACACTGTTTAACTTTTCTCTCTATGCCTTTTGTATTCTTTCGGTTTCAGAGCATGCAAATCAATCCCCATTGCTGCACTGTGAGCATCCCAAACCAATCCCAGTTTAAGAGAAGTTTCTGTGGGTGTTCTGACCAATCCAGGCATTATTCTGGTGCTCCATTGAACTGGAACTGGTTGGGATGCTCCCAGTACAGTAATCTCGATTCATTTCACGGATTGAGTTCTTCTGCGAAGCCTGATATCTAGATAACTATAAACAAACAATATATTGTTCTGCTTTCAAAATTGCCACTTGTGGGACTAATAAAGGTTTTAGCTTATCTCATCATTCCTCACTAAACTCTTTGTTGTCTTTCTCTTTAAGAGAAGTCAGTACTCAAATCCTTCATTTTTCGAGAGGAGTTTCTTTGGTGGTTCTGACCAATCAGGGCACACTGAGCTCTTCTTCAAAGCCTGATATTTGGCTGGTGGCATAGGGGTTACTGCGTTCGCCCTGCAGTCAGAAAGTCATGGGTTTGAATCCTAAGACTTCTAGTGGCACCACTGAGATACCGTCCCCACACCCTGTTCCCCGGGCGCTGTGTTCCTGGATGGGTGAATGGGTTTTATACAGAGAAAGAATTTCACACTGTGTGCTGTGGTGTGTTCACATTTGACAGAATGGACAGTTTACACTGATCTTCATAACGATAAACAAGCAATATTTTGTTCTGCTTTCCTCTCTAAACTCTTTCTTTTCTTTCTGTTTCAGAAAATGAGGTTCCTTCAGGTTTTCCCAACATCGATATGGGTCCTCAGCTGAAGGTCGTGGAGCGGACGCGCACCGCCACCATGCTCTGCGCCGCCAGCGGTCACCCCGACCCCGAAATCTCCTGGTTCAAGGACTTTCTGCCCGTCGACATCAACGGCAGCAACGGGCGAATCAAGCAGCTCCGCTCAGGTGACCATAAAACCTCTTCATGCGCACCATAACGCTCTTCTCTCTCATTACGCCCTCAACTCCAGCTTCTCAGATATAGATCCTCCTCAGTGGGACTCATAACCGCCTGCTCAATTTCCACCCTTTATGTTTAAATATGTTACTTTGATTTTTATTGCTTTCAGTTTAGCCCCTGAACTCTTCACAGATTGCAGATGATTTCGCCGTGATGTTGGAGTGAAATGACTTGCACAGTTTTGGACTGAATTGCAATTTTCACTCTCTTCAGGTTTTTTTCTGTCTGTTTCGATACCAAAAATGACAATAACACAGCAAAAATATAAAGGATATGTCATGTTTGCATCATTTTTTCGTTCCGTTTAAACCAGGACACCATGGTAGCCGTTCTGCCTGTGGGAAACAAAATCCTTTATTTTTATGAATGTAAAAATATAAAATGTTAAATGTTTAGTAATTGTAAGCCTTAAACAAATGTGGAGAAACCAATCCACAAAGTGGAGGAAGGTGAGCTGTATGACCAAAATGAGCGGGTTCAAGTGGAAACCCCTGCACAGCTTGAGGTTTCAGTCAATGTTTCAGTTTCAGTTTGTGTTTTTAATCTGCTGGGAGCTGCTGATGTGGTATTTAATTGTACACAATTAGACTTGGAGTTAATTTTCTTGACTTGATTGTGTTTTGACATAATGGTCAGACTTAATGTTTCCCTTGTAAACATCCTTTTGCATCATTATTGACGCATAATCAAAAATCTAAAATAAATTTTAAAAGTTTACTATAATTTCAATAATACACATTATTATGCTGTACCATGGATTTTGCCATTGGTATTGAATTTTATGTTTCATTAAAATCCTATCAATCCAATATCATTTCTTTTGTTCTATCGCTAGTTCTCTTTCTAAATATTATCATTGTTTTTTAATTGAATCTTTATTTAGGATGAAAATCTAAAGTGCACTCACGCTCAAACTACTCAAGCGACTTCCCACTAGAAGAAACGCAGCCAAAACCACCGCGAGATATTTCAGGACAGATTTGTCACAGGACCGGACGAGATTGATGCCGATAGTGAGCTCGACTACCTGTTTGCTGCAGCTGGCTGTGGTTCAGAGAAACATCACTGTCACATTCTTAGTGTCAAATGAGGCTTAATCCTTCTGAAAAACAAGAAAACAGTCTGGATAATTGCAATCACCTCTGAAGGAGTTCTCCAGGCAGCCCACAGCAAATCAATGGCCCGCTCTATAGACGCCGCCGACCCTGTTGATGGATGAATGGCTCCGGCTGACCCAGAGTCAGATGGATGGGCTTGAGCTGGTCTGGGCCAGATTAGTGGCTTTTGACTGACTTTAGATTTATCCTTCTCCACTAAATCCACCTCAGTTAGCGAACAACTCCAAAGCAGGGCAGGGTCTCCTTTAACCTAAGGGGCCTCCTGTGAGAAGTTTCTCCTCATTGGAGCTCGTCCTGGCAAGTTCTCTTTTGAATCTGAGACGTGGAAGGTCTGTTGATGGACATGCAAACTGCCAAATGATTGTTTATCACAGATATGCTCTGATGTCTACACCAGCTTGGAACTCTCTTATCAGAATACGAGTTCTGGAGAACCTGTTGCTTTTTTCAGAGCTGTGCTGATGCCAGAGGAGCACAGTGCTGCTGTAGGGCTTCGCTCAAGAACAAATCAACGCACTAAAACAAAACAAGCTCATACCAGTTTCACCGGAGTTTTCAGAGATCCTAATAAACAACTTACCATTAAAAAGATACATTTAAAATGAAATGAGTCAGTGCTAATTTTATTTTATTTACCAGGATCAACAAATTGTAATTAAACTCCAAGACAATAATTGCTATAATATAATAGTATTAGCCAAGTAGGTAAACAGTGTTGCAAATAAAGCGTTAATAAAAAAAAAATTATTAACCAGTTTATTAATTAATTATTAGCAATGAAATTTTCAAATACTAAATGATATGTTTCAAGTATGAAATAATTCTTTATCTATGTATCTATCTGTCTGTCTGTCTGTCTGTCTGTCTGTCTGTCTGTCTGTCTGTCTTTCTGTCTATCTATCTAGGATTTCCATAACACATTTGCTAATGGATTAGTGTTAATTTGAGATAATAATAATAATAATAATAATAATAATAATAATAATAACAATGGTGTTTAATAACAGTAATAAAAATGAGGGTTTTCAGGACAAAAACAATTATTTTTTCTATTATAATCTGTTCTGCGTGACAGAATGCCCTCTCGTTATGTTTCGAGATGCTGGAGTGGTGTTTCGTATCCTTGTGGGGTTCTGTGTGTTTTGTTTTCCAGGCTGTGCAGATGTTCTTTGATTTTCCATTGAAAGTGACTGTATTACCACCACACAATTAAACTGCAGTTTTATGTTCCAGATTTTTGTCCCAAATCACGCAGGAAGCTACATTATACTAACCCCCCGAGTGCTGCTCTCACACAGCTTCTCTCTGTGTTTAATTAAGATTATTTCCACTGCACTCAGTCTAACCCAACCCCCCCCCCCCCCCCCGAACTCTGCTATTGCTCTTTGTTTCTCTTCGCCTGTCTCTCTGTCCTCTACTAATGCTTCTCTCCCGTTTTGTTTTGCGTTCTGTTTACTCGGCCTAGGGGGGACGCCAATCCGAGGTAAGAGAACTGGACGGTGTCGCAGAACCCAAAATCCATCCCCCCTCGTCCATCTTCCCGTTCTCCTCCATCGTTTCTTGCCTGATGAGTGTGAACACCATCTCTCAACCATCTTCGTCCTTCATTTTCTTTCAACAAACACATTGACAAACACAAAAAAAACGTGCTGAACGTGCTGAATTGGCTTCCCTGATGGGTATCAATAATTACCAACATGATTAAAATGCATTATATCAGCACAGTAAAGACTGTTTAGAGCCATATGCATTACTAAACATATCAGTAAGTAAAATCATGTAATTCATGTACTGAGTTGTATTCATTTTTTTGGGTTTGATTTCATTCAGCTATGTTGGTTCAGCTCCTAGGTGGCTTCACATCTCTCTTTGTGGAGCCTTTTATTTTAGACCACAAAGGTCCAAAAGAGAGGGATAGAGCCTCCTATGCTGATAGATGCAGGGTGGCCTAAGAAGCTCTAAGTTACTCAGAATGTTTGCAGTTTCTTCAGCTGCTCCTGCTTCGGAGAGGTATTTCCATTTTCACTTCCGTCCGCAGTCGTTATTTCGCTGCAGTAACATTACCTTTACCGGAGGACAGGCTTAGGCTGCTCCACATCTGTGCAGATGCAGGATGTTTTATTCATGTGCAGATGATGTGCACAGGAAATTCAATTCAGCGCAGCATGTTTTGGTGCACTAAGGTGTCGAGAGATATCAAGAAACAGGACAACCAAAGGTTCACGTCTTTTTAATGGCCTTGATGTTCTAAAACGCTAAACGCGGGGTTGTTCATGCCACATGTGGCCGATTAGCCTTTTGGTGTCTGAAGTTAGTTTCTTCAGTTTTACTAATGCAGCTAATGTAGCTTGCACCAAGTAGGAGGCCAAGCGTTCCTCAAATCACGTGGAAGAGTTCTGAAATCTTCAGAAAACAGTCTTGCTTCTTCGGTTTCCGATATTTTACAACTAATTGTTATACATAAACAAGAACTAAAGTGGTAAAACAATAGTATTAGCCATAATGAGGGCAGGTTTTGTCTTTAGGTCACAGTTTATTTAATTAAAAAATTTATTGATTAAATGTTAAGGATATATAGATACATCAACAGACAGATAGGTAGATAAACTGTAGCCTATTTACCTTTATGTTAGTGTGAATTTGAGGTGAATAATAATATGGGGCTTCATTCTTGTTAATTACAAACTTTATAATCTTCATTATTGTTTGTTTATTTATTAAATAAACATACAGTTGTCAAACCATGCTTACCTTATTGTTAGTGTGCAGTTTGAATAATAATAATAATTAAAGAAGAAGTATTTTTACCAAGCCTATTAAGGCGGGTAGCATGACGCTAGTTGGTGTGAGCTACCATGACTCATTAGCATCGTTAGCCTCATGGCTCTATTACAACTCCAAAGAATCAAACTTGAGACGCTGAACTACAGATCCTGGCTGGTCGTCCAGACCCGCTCTCTAGAGAGCACTTGTGCATCCGGATCCTCATGTGATGGAATTTAAATGACTGAATTTGCATGTGATTTGCTGAAATGGGCTCCGGTGGCCGCAGCTCTGTTCGTTAAGGCTGTGACTTTGACACCTCGCACAATAACTGCCCTTGAAAGGAAATATATCTGCAAATCCAGCTCCACTGATATTAAAAGGAAAACGTACCTAAATGAAGTACCGATAATGTCTGTATCACATCCTCTTGACAAGGAATCAGTTAGGAGCTCGAGTTGCTAATAAAAAGATTAGCATTAGCATCTAGCAATTAGCTTTGGCATTTAAAATCAAATTTGGCCTGTAACCCTGCTGCTTTCAACTGATTTCCTCGCTTGCCGGATATGAACAGTGTGTGTCTTCCCTATTTTGGTCACACCAGGTAGCAAAACACGTTATCTTTCCCGGCAGGCGGCTGTCTAAGCCCTCGGTGGCTCCCTCCACGCGCCGTTATTAGAAAGAAACTGCTGGAAAGGTAGAGCAAACCTGGAACAGCCCAGTTGCCTGATTTACTAATGGTGGATTACAACGGTCTTATGTTCTCTCAGGGGGGGTCTCACTCGTTTGGTTTACAAAACAGGCATGTCTGGTAGAGGCAGAATATTAAAGTCCTCTGCTTGAGCTAAAGCCCGCGAGTTTACTGGCTTTAGAGGAGTTGTTGCGAAAAGAGAGGCGTACTGAGGTTTGGGAATTGGCGCCCGACTAAGAGAGAAAATATGGGAGAATAGAAACACCTCTTTTCACTTAAGCAGCACTTTTTCAGCTTAGATGTGCAAACGTTGCTAATGGGAATACATCCAGCCACCAAACTAGTATCATCCAGTTAGAAGTTGCTGATGGCCTGATGGTTAGGGAGTTGCTCCTGTGATCAAAAGGTTACAGGTTTGAATCCCAGGACTGCTAGTGGCACCACTGAGATACCCTTGAGCAAGGTACCGTCCCCACACCCTGCTCCCCGGACGCTGTGTTCCTGACTGCCCGCTGCTCCACTTGGTAAATGGGTTAAATGCAGAGAGAGAATTTCACACTGTTTACTGTGTTCACGTGTGACTATAAGGGGCCACTTTACTTTACTAGGACTATAACTGACCTGTTCGTGCTCTACGTATAAAATGTTCTTAAGTAGCAAATACTGTGAATGAGCTTCACAGACCTTTATCTTGATTCGCTACGTCAAGTTTAAAATATTTCTACGCTACTGGGCTCATTCAGAAACAATAACAGAATTTGCTACATGCTAATACTAGCTAGCCCTATAACAACAGCAAAGCTACATCAACTCTATCCTTAAAATGTGATTTTTTTACTTATACAGAAATGATAATACATTACAATTTTGTGTTTTTAATGTCATTTCTACCAGTTTCTATAAAGTGCTCCTGAAAGCATTTTGTTTGCATGGCACAGACTTGTTGGTTATCATCATGGTAGTTTTTGGCTATTAGCCTTACTGTAAGACATGTTAGCTTGTTTTTGTTTCTTAAATTAATGGATTAATGCGCTTAGATTTGACTACTATTAAACTTGATTCCTCCTTTGAGTTTTGGTGCACATTACACTTTATATCTGTGATGAAACTGTGTTCTTTGCTCCTCTCATTTTGTTGAGAATGGGGTTCTTTCCATAAAAGAAAGGTTAAGAGGGGAATCATTTGTCTCTTCCATCCTCAACATCCCTCCGTCCTCCTCACGATCATCCTAATCACGGTTACACTCATTTTGATGTATGTGTGTGTGTCCTTCAGCTAATGCAGCTCAGCATGCTTCCACTCCATACGTCCTCCAGCAAAATTTATTCTCGATGCGTTTTACGTTCCGAAAGTGGAACGTCAGTCTTCCTGTGGCCCGGCAGAATTACCCGGCACTAAATAGAAGTCTCGGAATGGACCACTTTGACAGAGCCATGGTGTAATTGGAATGGTTAATTGGGATCAAATGCAAGCCTTTCATTATTTTTTTTAAATAGTGTTCAGTGGCAGCATGTGATTGAATTTGCCGAACCCCTTTTCCTAGCTAAAAATCAAAAGGGTGTGAAGTAATGGCTTCCCCATTAGTTCCTTCGAAGCAATTGCATATTGTTCTTTATTTCAATTCCGTCCTTGCGGCGGGGCCACTCGGGCCAAATGTGTTGTCAAGAGCGAGAGGCGATGGCAATCAGTGCTGAGCAATCTCGGAATTGATTAGTAATTTGCTGCTTGTCAGAATGGGGAACACCACCAATCAGTTTCTCCTGAGTGCAGAGTGAGTAACGGTGTGTGTTATTCCCTCGGCCACACCGCCGTGGAGATGCCTGGGCAACAAGCAGCACCTGCCCCCCCCCCCTCCACCTTTGACTGGATACAAGAGTTATTTTTACCAAAATATAGCGAAATAGCTCTTTTTTTTTCCAAAAAGTTTTAAGCTTACGTGTTTGGTGTCTTTAATTTTGAGCTGGAGCTACAAGGGGGGCTAATTAATGGAAGCTTGTTAGCATTGATTAGCATTGGGTAAACCACATGCCTGAAACCATGTGAGGCTGCTAAAGGGGTCAGGCTATTTAAAAATCTGCCTAATTAAATCATTAAGGTGAAAACACAGTTGTTCAGAATGGGACTGGGTTGCTGTAATGACTTGGATTTCTTTACAGTGGTGGTGCATGGAACTGATGTACTGAACTGGGCTGGGTTTTTGCACTGAGTTGGACTATGTTGTATTGAACTGGAATGTGGTGTTTTTTCTGATCTGGGTTGTGGTGTATTGAACTGGACTGTTATGTTCTGAGGTTAGCGGTGGGCTGTAAATGGGCTATAGATGTACTGAACTGGGCTGTGATGTACTGAACTGAACTGTGATGTACTGAACTAGACTATGATATTGTACAGAACTGGACTGTGATGTACTGAACTGGACTGTGATGTACTGACCAGGACTATGATATCATACTTAACTTGACTGTGATGTAATGACCCGGACTATGATAACATACTGAACTGGACTGTGATGTACTGAACTGGACTGTGATGTTGTACTGAACTGGACTGTGATGTACTGACAAGGACTATGATAACATACTGAACTGGACTATGATGTTGTACTGAACTGGACTGTCATGTACTGAACTGGACTGTCATGTACTGAACTGGACTGTGATGTTGTACTGAACTGGACTGTGATGTACTGACAAGGACTATGATAACATACTGAAC